>OZ024915.1:36305131-36395131 GCA_964017125.1 Flabesymbios commensalis
GGCCTACTACACCATCTACTCCTGTACTGACTGATAACGCCGTAACCACTAGGCCTAAAACCGAAGTCGCAAATTCGAGAAAATCAGAAACTCCTAGGCCTACATTGGATCATACAAAAGCAACGAAAGCGAAGGATGAAGGTGATAAAACACAAGGTAAAACCACTTTAATCAGCAGCTCTCTCGGAGCCGGCATAGGACGTAGATTTAAAAACAGGACTAGGAAAACCTGCTCTTATGTCAAACGTGGGGCAACAATCAACGGAATTAGTAATGATCTAGGAATTAACGACAGATACAAGGACAGTGATAAAATAGTTCTTATTTGTGGAACAAATGATTTGGCCAATAGTAGGGGAGATTCGGGTTAGTTGAGCCACAGGGTTAGTTGATCCACCCCCTCGCATTTCTACACATGGGATTTTAAGGAAGTTTCAACACCACCTGGTGATTAACTGTGATATTACTTTGAGATTATTTTGCAGGTAGGGAGTTTTGTGGTTCAAAAATGCATTTTTCGCTGTAGTCAGTAGAATTCAGATATTATAATGTTTGCATTAATATTACGGAAGCAATAGGAATTCTGTAAATTCTTGCTATAGGGTTAGGCAGTGAAATACATAAAGATGTAAATGCAGCACTCAGCTTGGGTCATTGAAATGTCACAACATTTTAGATTTTATACAATATGGCTGTTGTGGGGTAAGTTGAGCCAAATAAGATGGGGTAAGTTGATCAACTGGCTCAATTAACCCCATTCATGGCTCATCTTACCCCAGTAGGTAAATACATTATTACAAAATGTGGATCAACTAACCCTACTCGACATGGCTCATCATACCCCAGTGGGAATATAATATGTTATTATAGAATGTGATATAGTGTAACAAATGACATTATATAATAGGTCAATATAATAAAGACACATAATAATAGTATTATTTTTCTTAATCATGTTAATAAATACAAGAAAACAATGATCCATGCATCAATACAGGCTATAATGCCGATTGTATTACTTGGGACTTGGAAGAGATTTGTCAACAAATTTGACCCTTATGTGATGTACAGAAGTGTTATTTTTTTATTTTTGCATCTTCTGGACAAAAAATAACATTTTGGCATATACATTTTGTCAATTGTGAATTTTTACCATAGGTGATCAACTTACCCCCTTGCTTGGCACAACTTACCCCATACAGCGGGTTAATTGAGCCACTTTCACCACTCTCAGTTGTGCATCTATAACTTTTTTTTTAATTGTTCTTTTCATCTTTCATTGATGTTGGATATAAATGTATTATATAGCCATGTTTTAAAACTACCCCAACCATTCTGCGATCAATTGGGAAAACACCAGACAAAATATTGTAAAAAGTGGCTCAACTAACCCGCCTCTCCCCTACACTTGGGAAGACTATTATTTCATATGACAATCTACTAGACCAGGCGTTGTCTCTGAACCGTGAAGCCCGTATTTATGTTGCCGGTTTACCTCTGCGCTGGGACAAACCGGAAATAAATGCAAATATTTTAAACCCTATTGCATATCTTGAACATAAATCAAAAAGGACAGACAGAATAAATTATATAAACAACAACATCTTCACTCGATGCCGCAAAACTCACTACAGTGTTGACAAATTGCATTTAAACAACCAAGGGAGAGACTTGATGGCACGGAATATTAAAAAGGCACTAAATTTTCACAAATGCAACGACACTCAACGGAGTTAATGAACAATCCAACATTTTCAAACAATCCCGTGCCTGTGAATTCTTCACAGTGTCATTGTGTTAACATACTGTTCTGGAACATTCGCGGAATAACAGATAAGTTACAAAACAGGCATTTATGTGAGTACATTTGTCAGCAAGATATTGTTTGTTTAGTTGAAAGTATGTTAGATCCACAGAAGTCTATTCAATTCGCAAATTTTAAATTTTATAATTTTGCGCGGACAGTGAGACATACAAAAGCAAAGCGCTCTTCTGGTGGTATTGCTATTTTAATTGCTAATTGGTTAAACAAACGTATTGAAATCAAAAGAGTTGAAGAGTGTTTAGTGGGGATCATATTTAAAGACTGTATTAATATAAATACCAACAAAACACTAATGGTTGGTGTATTTTATGTACCACCGATAGATTCCAGCTATATTGGCATCAAGCAGGATATTTTTGACATTATTGAACTTGTATATAGTAAATATGTAAACAATCATGACATTTTTCTTTGTGGGGACTTCAATGCCCGCACCAGTAACCTACCGGACTTCATAACAGATGAATATACTGTGTTTAATGGTGGTCAGTCAAACTTTGTAAGCTCTGATATCTTAGCTGATTCTCAGCGATATAACATGGATACCAAGCCGAATACCTACGGTAAACTGTTATTAGAACTTCGTAAAAATACAGGTCTTTTTATTGCAAATAGTAGACTTTACCAGGATAAACACAGAGGCTCTTTTCCATTTTTTAATAGAAATGGGAGTAGTGTAATAGATTACATGCTATTTGAACCAAACTGTCTTAGTATGATAAAATCTGATCATTGCCCAATCGAGTTTATCCTCAAAGTTCAGCTATTTTGCAATACAAATAAATCTATAAAAGCTTATGACCATGTGGCTGAGTATAAAGCTTATTATAAATATATTTGGAATGTATCGCGAATTGACCAATATAAGTTATCTCTACGAAATGATGAGTGCATTAAGATAATGGATCATTTGACATTAAATGCCACCTCCGATCGATCAAGTGATCATATATGTGAGCTCATTCCAAACCTGATTAATAATGCATCTTTTGGTATTTCCAAAAAAAGTCAACATTAACACCAACAACAGCTCAGAGAAGCAAATGCCAACCAATGCCTGGTTTGATTCTGAATGTAATAAGCTTAGAAAAACTATAAATACTTATGCTAAGCGAGCTAACCTAACAGACACAGATAACAACAATTACTACCATACCTTGTGCAACGACTACAAACGCATGATTCAAAGAAAAAAAACGAAACTCTAATACAAACTTGAAATTAAATCTTGAAAAGATGTGTAGTAATAATCCTAAAGATTATTGGGGTTTCTGGAAACGTCTGCAACGTCAAAACCGACGCGATACAACAATTGAATTACACCAATTTTATGATTGTTTTTTGAAACAACGTGTGCCACCTACGGGCCAAAACGCCGGCATGAAACTCAAAATTATTCAAAAAGGAATACCTATCGATACATATAAATATGACATATCCAATGACATTATCAATGGTAAAATTTAAATGGACGAAGTAGAGAAAGCTCTAATTAAAATAAAAAAGGTAAAGCATCGGGAATTGACGGAATTCCGATGGAGTGTTACTCTTCTGACATAAAATATTTTACACCTTTACTGACAACTTTATTTAATACCATTTTTGATTCGGCAGATTACCCAAAAGACTGGGTGCAGGGGTTGATTTACCCAGTTCATAAAAAAGGCGATAAATCAGATGCACAAAACTACCGAAAAGTTTCTCTGATTCCCTCTCTTGCTGAAGTTTTTGAATCTATACTAGAAAATAGATTGTCATACAAAAACTTGTGTGCTGTGTGCTGTGACTGTGACGATGATCCCCTACAAAGAGGCTTTAAAAAGGATTGTAGGACATCAGATAACTTATTTGTGTTGTACAATCTCGTTGAAACGCAAAAATCACGTAAAAAACCGCTCTTCGTTTGTTATATAGATTTGACCGAAGCTTTCGATTATTTAAACAGAGATGCACTTATCGTGAAACTGCAGCAGCGCAATGTCGACGAAAAATTTCTGAATACAATCAAATCTATGTTTCATAAATCTAGCAGTCGAGTTAAATGGAATGGAAAGATTAGCAAGCCTATTAACAACCGATATGGTGTTATGCAGGGAGGTGTATTAAGCCCCAAACTTTTCAACGAATTTCTACAGGATCTAAGAAAATATTTCAATCCCAAATATGGTTGTAAGATAGGAGACTTATACCTTGCGTATCTCCTATTTGCAGACGACATAGTCCTCTTTTCAGAATTTGCGGAGAACCTGCAGGCACAAATTGAATTATTTTATAAGTACTGTGAGATTTGGTATCTAATAATAAGCATCGCTAAAACAAAAATTGTGATATACAACCAAATATATGCCAAGTATTCTTTTTCCTTCACACTGGGCGAAAATGCCCTAGAAATATAAAAACTTAGGTCTTTGGTGTAGTAATAAGAAAATATATTTGTAAAAAACCATTCGTATCTGGCTGAACAAGCTCGGAAAGCAATTTTCACAATAAGAAATTACAGTCACAGCTTAGGACACCTTACTCCTAAATTTCTATAAGAGTATTTGAAACGCAAATAGAACCCACATTGATGTATGGTAGCGAGGTACTATTGATTGTTAAAGAAATATCTGACTTTGAGGTGGTTCATTTATCATTCTTGAAAAATATGCTGGGAGTCAAACAACAAACCACATCAGTTACTATTTATGGGGATACAGGAAGGTATCCCCTCTTCTTAAAACAACAAATTCTAGCGTTGAAATACTGGATTCGCCTGATCTCTTTGCCTAAAAGCTGTTATTTGAGAATCGTGTACAACTCACTGGCGTCTCTTGATTTTATTAGTGAAACTAATTGGTGCTCTCACATCAGGTCATTATTATTCCGAACAAACCACTGCGATGTTTGGAAAAATCACAGGGTCGAAAATGCCAATTGTCTCATCAAACAAGTTAAATTATGTTTGATTAATATATATAAAGCTGATTGGTCTAACAAAGCCCGAAACAAATAAAGTTGCGAACGTACATACAGTTTAAATTCGACCACTCGCTAGAAGAATATCTGTTTTACATCCCCGATACAAGGTGGATAAAGGCGCTATCAAGATTGAGAATGAGCTCACATATGCTATAAATTGAACGAGGAAGGCATGTCAAGCCGCAAAAAATACCACTAGAACAGCGCACATGTCAAAGATGTACATTAAACTCTGTTGATGACGAAATTCTTTTTTTAATTACTTGCTCTTACTTCGCTACGCAGCGAACTAGTTTACTTGCCGAAAGCAAACTACTCAACAGTGAATTTGACTCACTCCCAAACGACGACAAATTTATATATATTATGTCATCTACACATCGACCATTAGTAATATGCTTAGCAAAATATACCTATAGCTGCTTTCAAACCTTAAGCGTGTCGCGTCCCTCTGCTTTATAAAACGATTGGGGCATAGGATGACAGGTGCGGCTGGTGATTCCTCTAATCATCCACTCATGAAATCATCCATGCTGTCGGGGGATCACCACTGTGGTACCAGCGACTGGTGCGGCTGGTGATTCCTCTAATCATCCACTCATGAAATCATCCATGCTGTCGGGGGATCACCACTGTGGTATCAGCGACTGGTGCGGCCTCTAATCATCTTGGTGTTTCGGGCTGACGTCAGTCAATGCATTTTTCGGATTGTTTTTTAATATGTTAAATGTAATTAATATTATTATTTTCTTCTTTATACATACTCTCACTCATTATGTAATTACTCGGTTTCTACGCTTTCCAGAGTGTTTTTTTGCTATATGCAGTAGCTATTTTATCTCTGGTTTTGGTGCGGGAAACTTAAAAATATCATGCCAATGCTGTTTAACTGTAGGTTATTTTAAACAGTTCTGATGCATATTTTATTTAACCTGTGCTTGTTTTAGTATATAATGTCGTTTGATTTTAACATGTTTAAGTTAACTTAGCTTGCATATTTTACCGAACTAATCCTGTTGTATATAGTCTTGTACATATGTTCATTTTTAATGACGCATAAGTCTGCATAGACTTACCGTCGTCGATAAATATCTATCTTAAAATAAATCCATTTGTAATAAAAAATAATGAGTTATGTGAACATATTACAAATTGGTTGGACGTAAAATTTTCACACTTATCTCTCGGCTCGGGAAAATTGACAGTGTTCCACATTTTTGCCCAATGAGTACCCAAATTTAAATATGTATCAAATTCTTTAATATCAATTGAAATTCACAATCAAGGGTTTTAATGTGGATAATTATGTAATATTTTATTTCTGCTAAATACGAAATGTACAACAAATCATTCTCTGGAGCCATTTTTCAAAAGTGATATTGACCACTCAAAAAGTCATCACAGACACTAAAAATTATCTCAGCAACTACAAAAGTGATTTTGACCACTGAAGAAGTGATCACAGCAACATTAAACGTTATCTCAGTCACTACAAAAGTGATCTTGGCCACTAAAGAAGTGATAACGGCGACTTTAAAAGTGATCTCGGCCACTTCAAAAGTGATCTCAGCCAGTGGAGTAGTGATCACAGCGACTTTAAACGTTATCTCAGCCACTACAAAAGTGATATTGGCCAATGAAGAAGTGATCACAGCCACTTTAAAGGTTATCCCAGCCATTACAAAGGTGATCTTGGCCACAAGCAAACTAGTGTCAGCCATTGAAAAAAATATCTAAGCAACTACAAAGTGATATTGGCCACTGAAGAAGTGATCACAGCCTATTTGAAAGTTATCTCAGCCGCTACAAAAGTGATCTCGGTCACTAACAATCTTATGTCAGCCTCTAAAAATGTGATCTCGGACACAACAAGAGTGATCTTGATCACTAAAGAAGCCACCACAGTCACTTTAAAAGTCATATCAGCCACCACAAAGGTGATCTTGGCCTCAAACAAACTGATCTTGGCCACTGAAGAACTGATCACAGCCACTTTAAAAGTTATCTTACCCGCTGCGAAAGTGATCTTGGTCACTAACAATCTTATGTCAGCCCCCTAAAAAAGTAATCTCGGTGACTGCAAGAGCGAATTTGATCACTAAGCAAGCCATCACAATCACTTTAAAAGTAATCTCAGCAACCACAAAGGTGATCTTGGCCACAAGCAAACTGATCTTGGCTACTGAAGAACTGATCACAGCCACTTTAAAAGTTATCTTAGCCGCTACAAGAGTGATCTTGGCCACTAAAAATCTTATGTCAGCCCCTAAAAAAGTAATCTCGGTCACTGCAAGAGTGTTTTTGATCACTAAAGAAGGGGCTGAGATGACTTTTAAAACATTTGTATTCACTTCTGTAGTGGTTGAGATCACTTTTTTAGTGGATTAGATAATTTTTAAAGTGGAATGTCCACTTCGTCAATGACCAAGATCATTTTGTAGAGGCTTAGATAACTTTTTCAGTGGCTGACACCAGTTTGTTAGTGACCAAGATCACATTTGTAGTGGCTGAGATAACTTTTAAAGTGGCTGTGATCATTTCTTCAGTGGCCAAGATAACTTTTGTAGTGGCTGAGATAATTTTTAAAGTGGCTGTGATCACTTCTTCAGTGGTCAAGATCACTATTGTAGTGGCTTAGATAACTTATAAAATTAACATGAGCGAGAAGTTCTGTTGGTATTCGCGAAAATACGTTGTAAATTGTTCAAATGCAGGGATAAAATACAAACTTAGCACTTTGTTGTACATTTCGTACTTAAGAGAAATAAAATGGTATGCATCCAAGTTAAAGTCCTTGATAGCAACTTTCCACTAATAATCAAAGATTTTGTACATTTTTTACATTTTGGTACTCATTGGGCAGAAATATGAAACACAGTCAATTTTCCCGAGCCGGAATAAAAGTGCGCAAATTTCAGGTCCAAACAAAAAAGTGTGTAATATTTTATTATTGTTCACTAGTTTTTATTACCAAAAAGTATTAAAAAATAGGTAAAATTAAGGGTTAAAATACAAACTTAAAGCTTTCTTTTGCATTTGTCAATGATGAGACACAACATATTTTACATCCATGTGAAGGCTGGTGCCAGTAGCTTTGCATTGATATCAAATATATTGACATAACTCAACATTTGACTACTCATTGGGCAAAAATGTAAGCCACAGTCAATTTTCCCGAGCCTGAAGAAAAGCGCGCAAATTTTTATGTCTAACCCGAAACGCGTGTAATATGTTCACATAACCTATTAATTTGATCCCAAATGGGTTTATTCAAAGTAAACAATAGTTCTAGAACATCTTTGAATCAAAACTAAATATTCACACCTCACAAAAATCAGCTCAGAGAAAAGTATTTTGACTATTTACTGAAAAAGTGAACGCCTGTGTCTGTAGCTTTCTATTGATATTAAATATATTGATATAGCTCAAAATTTGACTTCTCGGTGGGCGAAAAGGTAATGTACATTTTTGGCCATATTGCAGTAAAACAGCGGCAGTTACCTGATCAACAGGTTGATTCTGGCCTCTGAGTAGTCCAGCTATGTGAAAATAATAATGGCCTAAATTCCCCTTCCGGATGACACCTTACCGACAGCCATAATATAGCCACCACACATTTCCACCTCCAAATTTAACCATTTTGGCCGCCATTTTGTCTGTATTTCAGCAGCCTTTTTTTTCTGTTATAATAAAAACATGTTGATGCAAGTTTGACAATGATATATTATGGCTTCAGTCATATATCAAAGAATGTTTATGGCTAATATATCATTTTTTCAAAAAATTGATAATTTGGCGGCCATTTTGAATCTATTAGCCTATTTTAGCCAAACGCAGCCAGAGATGCACGTTTACCTGATTTTTTATGTTTGTACACATCATAAGGATTCAAAAAAACCTTATGTCATTAATGTCCATTCTAGGTGGCACCTTGCTCCATCTGAAGCCGGTCTAATGTACATTGCAACGTACCTAATCATGTATGATCTATATACTCAATACAAGCAATGTCTATTTCATGACCACAGCTACCCAATATATAATACATTCACTTTTCTAAATACAAAAACGTTAACTCATGATTAAACGTACGCGTTTTAAACCGATAATTGCGAGATGTATTTGAAAATATTAACTTTATTCTGTAATTCCCAACTAGAAAACAAGTAAAACAAGTAAAATCAACCTGGTTCTCAGTTAGGTAGACAGTAATGTCAAAGCAAATTGTTTATATGGATAATCTTTGTTATTACATGTAATAATTATCTTATTATTACATTCTAACCACGGTCAATAGCAGCAGCAACTGTTTGACACTTGAGAGATTGCAAATAGTATCTGCATTACATCCGCATGCAGGAATGCACACTTGTTGAGATTTATTATATTTGGTTGCTGATTTGCATTTTACTCTACATTCACAAGCCACTAGCTCAAGACACGTTTATGGCACAGCAGGCAGAGTAGACGAGACTAACTCCAGTCCCTGATAAGTAACATGACACCCTAGGGATATCTCAGGCAACCTACTGTTCCTTTACTAAATCACGATGCCATTAATTATGTTCTAATGTCACACAGAGCCATATTTGATAGGTGAGATTTAAATAATTTCCGGAATGTTAAGATTGTTTTGGCATTACGTATTGGCACAGGCAGGGCGTTCCATAATGCTGGACCAGATTTAGAGTAAGCCATTGACCCAGTCTTATTCTTTATACGAGTAACAATAAATCGATTTGAATTTGTGGAGCGTAGATATTTTGAGCATTTCGGCCGAACAAGTAAGTCAGCCAGATATGCAGGTTGGTTGTTTTTAGGGTTCGGAAAGTTATTGCCCATATTTTAAAATGAATGCGAAACTTCACAGGAAGCCAATGTAATCGTTTTAGCATTGGAACGGAACGACTAAATCATGGAGCCTTGGCTACCACTCTTGTAAGGCAGTTTTGAACGCTTTGTAATCTAGCGATATCCTTTTCTGGCATATTGTGAAAAAGTGAGTGACAATAATCTAACTTACTACTGACGAGTGCCACTGCAATTTGCTTGGCAAGATCTAAACACAAACTTTTTCAAATTCAACGCAAGTCACGGATATGATAGAAGCATGCCCTTCATGTTAAGGATAAGTGTTTTCGGAAAGTCAGGCTACTATCAAATACTACACCAAGATTTTTAGCTGATGTAGATGGATTTGTGTCTTGACCTATAATTAAGCATGGGAAATTATTCAAGATTTTTTCTAGTTGAAGTTTGGTCACACTGATTCCTATTTGTACTGATAAGTATTATGTATTCTCTTATCATAAAAATACAATTATAGACACCAAAAAGTTATTTCTAACATGATTGGAAGTGAAGATGAAGCAGAAAATAAGATTTACCATGTGATCTCGGCGGCCATTTTAAAAATTGCTAACTTAGGCACTTTCCCCAAGGAATTTTTTGTTAATTTTTTTTTCTCTGTAAATCCTAATGATTTCCAAATGTCCTAGTGAATTCAATTTTGCCAAAAAACCTTTTGAAGTAATTTTGTTGAACCTGAGATTTTAATGACTTGACTATAGGGTCCCCAGCATCGTTTGTCAAATTGCGACTTACGACTCATTTTGCCAGATCGGGTCACATACAGTACTCCTAGCTTTTCAAAGTCCTGGATTGTGCAGTTCTTTCCATGGTACTTCTTCTGTCGCGATATTACCATGATTGTCCAGAAATCTATGTAAAGCATTATTCACTCACTCACTCCACGAGAGATACAATCATTCTTTCAGGCAACGTTACATCTCCGTCCATAGAACTAATATTAGGCCTACACTGATGAGTGATATTTTGCAAAGCCAGACAGCCGATCGCGCATATGTCATCACCATACATCGTCAACTGTCTGTCATGTTTTCCTTGTATAACAACATATATTTTTATTCTTCAGTGATGATCTAGCTATCGTGCAAGATATCAGAGATACTCATGAGCAAAACCGAGTAAAGAACATTATTTTCAAAATACCGTATCCCCTCGCATAAACGTGCATGCACTATATAATACGTGAAAATCGTATGTTTTGAAGGCGTTTTGACATAATTGTATGCTCGAAAGAACGTGTTTTTGTTTTATGTATTTATATTTTATATGCCCAAATAGAATAACCTATGTTCGAATATAAGAGCATGTCGTTTTTCGTGTTTTTTTGTCTTCGAGTATAAATACATACATGTTTATGCGCTGAGATATAGTACGTAAATGTTGCAGAATGCCACATAATCAAAGCAGCAAAAAGGGGATTTCAAAATTGTTTGCTGCCACTTAGTCGATCAGGTCATTGCCTAACATAGCTAAACATGGACACATACAATTAAATATAACATTTATGTTGGTAACGTTTTCTTCAAACACGCTAACGAGCGTTTTTTGCTTCTTTACACTATAATGTGATTTGCAGCACGCAATCTTGAGCGATCTGCGTGAACACAGACTGGACTGGTGCATATGTTTTTTTGTCGCTCTAGTAATTTGTAAAGGGTTGATTAAATGGAGATCAAAATGTCACCGTATACATTCTCAGTGATATATAATAGTTAAGTGAAGTATAAATAAACAGAAACTCATAGATTCGTTTGGAAAATAAATATAACTGTGGCAGCGCACCGCGTGGGATACAAGTGGACGTATTGTGATCTTAAAATATAAGATGACAATTTTTATTGTTGCAATCAGTTTATCATTACAATATTTTTCTGCTAAAAAAATATAACTGCAACAGCACTTTTTTTCAGCACTTTTGATTTATGTATGAACGATATTTGAAAATCAGAAAATAATTTTGGAAATGAGTTGCGCATGCAAATTATATTTCGAAATGTGGTATTACGTACACATCGTTTTCTGCCAGAAAGTATAAAAAAAACAATATTACAATCTTTTTCTGATAAATAGTAAAAAAAAATGAAATTTAATTTTTGACGATGGCGGTCATCTAAGCCACTGGGCTATAAATTTACTGTTTTCATTTGATGAGAACATGCAGCGGGGTAGATCTTTATAATTATTTTTAAAATAATTATGACTATACTTGGAGAGGGGTATGGCGCATTGGTAGAGCGACTGACTGACTCGCCAGTCATACAGGCGTTGCGGTTTCTCCCCTCTCAAAGTCACTAGTCGATCACGTTAATGCCGACCTCGTCGAATTAACACTTACAGCGTGGGAGCGACTTTAAACGTCAGAATAGGACATCTGTAGACGTCAGATACTGGCGTTTAAAGTCGATCGAGGCACTGTTAAAATATTTATAATGGCCGTGGACCCATAGCATAGGTATGCAAATGAAGCGGAACTAACTAACACATTTATGATGATTTTAAAACGAAAATCGCCCTTTGATCTCCATGGTTTAAACAACAATATATTTCAACGCTGTAAGCGCGGAATTTTTTAATGAAAATCATGGAAACCAAAGGGTTTTTTTTCAATTTGAAAGCATCATAATTGTCTTAGTTAGCTCTTTCTGATTCATTCGAATACCTATGTTATGGGTCTACGGTCAATATAAATATTTCTACTCTTACAGTGCGTGGATCGACTTTAGTCGTCAGAATCTGACGTCTACAGACGTCAGACTTTGACGACTAAAGTCTATCCCCGCGCTTTAAGGGTTCAGTACGTGTATCGACGTGTCGACGTCGATCTCGTGTTTTTCACCTCGTCCTTTGAGCATTCATGTGTAGGCCTAATACAGTGTATTCAAAGACAACAAGGAAGTAGTAGATTTAACAGCAATTTATTAACGATTTCATAATAACCAGTACACAACAAATAAATATTAAAAAGGAAAATAGCTAGTAAAAAAGAAAAAAACGTGAAGTTCTCTTTCTATGTGTTATTTTCAGTGTAAATGACCTAATACACTAGACCTGAGGTTACCACGATGTCCAATGCAATATGCAATATAATTATAGTATCAATGTATTATATCAGTAACATATGTAAAACAACAAACTACATTGAGATCATGACGTCAATAGACATCATAGCCCTTATTTTAAATATATATATATTTAAAATATATATCATATAAATAATATCATGCACATTTTATGATGAGTTTTATGTAAATGTTATCAAATAAAGGGTAACAATCCCGTGTTATAAAATACGTCACGTTATGCATAAATAATTTAGCCTGGGCTCCAGACAAAATACCTTACATTATGTGAGGAATTGTGAGTACTCTGCCACGCAATGATCAAGGGTCTGGAATGTGCGCTTATAGCTTATATTAGAAACGTACAGAACATGTAGGCCTACCACTCTGTGAGGGGTATAGCATTATTTGGTATCACAGTAAGTAGCTTTATGCTTGAGTACCGGTAGCCTACTATTTGACGTGGTGTTCATGGTTGTTTGGGCTTAATACAAACACAAGCCAGGGCCACTTTTTCTCTTTGAAGTTTGTATGTGTATGTGCCTTCTTCCACTTCTACATCGTCCACTGGTACCAGTGAAGGTACATCGTACAACAGGCTGTCCCACTCTTCACAGTTCGTACACGATGCTTCACAGTCCGCGTGTACCAGGCTCTCGGGAATACGTGCACGATAATGGCGGAGTTCCGTCACAGAACCCTCACACAATGTCTGTCCTGCCAGAAGAAGTTGTCTTCTCTCCAAAGCCTGCATAAGCAGTACCTTCATGGCAGAAGGCTCACGCTCCTCAACTTCCACGGAACTGAAAGTCAAATGATAGCGTGTTTCCTGGTGCATCAGGCCAGAGTCATCTGATCTCCGTTCTGTGTCATTTTTCAACCCCATACTCGAACCGCCGTTATCTGGTAGCGGAATAGTCATTATCACATTGACCAGAGCCATGAGCATACCAGTAAATAAATACTGTGAAAGTAAAGACAATAATATAAGTATTAGGTATTATATCGCATACTTTATTTTTTCTTTATGCAAAACATAATCTAAAAACTTTGAAATATTTTATAGCATTTCTCAAAGTGTTTTTTTTAACATAACATGTAAATAGTATAAAAATGTTTTCAAAAGTTTTTTATGATGTTTTGCATAGTATGTTTAGTTAATGTTTTATAACATTTCCATTATGTTGACCCGACGTTTTAGTATTAAAAATGTTTTTTTACACACATTGTGGGACATTTTTCAAATATCATCGGAATGTTTTTGTGTTTGTTGGATACACACATCTAGAAGGCCCTAATTACTTTGAGTAATTTTATACTATTATTTTGTATTCGACATATCACCCTTAATTCATTTGAAAAAATATGGTTATTTTATCACGCGATAATTTCCAAAAAAATTGTACTTGAAAATAATGGTTGAATTTAATACAGAAGCTCGTATACTCAACAGTATGCTGAATAAAAGTGTGCCTATTAATCTGACTGGTGATGATGTCAAAATCAATGTGAAATTGGCTGACCAAAATAATCGAGTTTTATGAAAGGATAATTACAAGATTCAGATAACACAGAACCTGTGATAGCAAAATAGTCACTAACCTTACACACATCCATGATTCCACAGCGTTTTGATAAATATGCTTAAAATAGTGTATGTTTTTGTGCCGTCCAATTGATGTGTAATATTTGAAGGGCTCAGTGGAAAAAAACGAGTCTAGTAATACACTAATCAATGTGACTTAGACTTGTTTTTCCACTGAGCCCTTCATTTATAGGCTAAATACTAGGTAGAGATTTATATTAATTACGATTACCTGGGGATTTTTTGAAGTATTTCCCCACTCATATGGGTAAATCGTCTATTCTAATGACGTCCATCACACGTGGGTGAGGACAAACAGCAGTGCTGACGTTTGCCCAACATTGCATCCGTACAGACAATCAGGACGCTGCTGTCGGTGTTGGGTCAACATCTGAAATATCCGGCACAATAGTGAGAGCTGGACAGCTCCCGGTAAACACGTAACGTTGACCCAATAATGGTTTAATGCTGGGCCGCCGTTTGGTTGCCACAATTCTCTCGACCACTTCCTTGTAGTTATATGTCACGACAATTAAACTATTATTTATAGTGATGATTAATAGTGATGAAACAGTTATGTAGGTTATGTAGGCTTTCATTTTGACGAGATGACTTATGATAAATCATGTATATTTAATTAACATGTATGCAGACAAAGCCAATATTGTTAAAAATTGTTATACATGACATGACTGGGAAACAACATTTTAGATCCAAACAAAAACCGTATAATTATCACACAAACAAAGAATATGCAACTTTGATGTAGCCATAGTGTTTATCATTGCTGTAACCCTTCAACCGCCAAATTATTTATTTGTAATTTGCACTCATCTAAATTTGTGTCTCGCTGATGCGATCCACAACTTCAAGTGAATGAAAATTAATCAGATTTGACAAGATGGAGTTCATCGATTTTGAAATCTGTTGGGTTGATCTCATGTTTTATCTTTAACATGTTAAAAAACTGGTATCTATTGTAGTAAAAAAATGAAAAAACAACAACAATATAATCGGGACCGACGTTAAAAGTGTTAGTCGCGCAGAATTGTAATCGGCAGTACATAAAATCTATACAATTTATAGTCCTGCATCGTTTGTGATCACCAAATATCACATGTGAGAATTACTCTGGTTCGAATCCAGGACGGCGGCAGTCGCTGTTTGAATCAGATTGACCTCCCCACAAGGTAAGGGTCCTTGTACCATATTTCATCAAGTTGTCACTGCCGACTTATTTTGGGGCTATGCGTTGGGGTGCGTTGTTTTGCGTCTCACTTCTAGCAGTATTTAGGCCGCTGGCAGTAGGTGGTTCTGTTCGATGGTTGTGCATTTTGCACATCGACACCCGATTGATCGTTAAATGTTAACTAGTTAATGATAGTTTAAGCCATTATGATTATTTCCTCTGTTTTCGATGAGAAAATTATCAAAATCTCATGAGGGATAACGGAAAAAAAACATTTGAGAAAAAAATACTTTGACCCTATTTCTGGAAAAGTTATTGAGGGCGACACAAAACTTCGGACCAATTTCTAGAAAAAATTATGAGGGCGAAGCAATAGAAAAACTTTGGACTTATTTTTTGAAAAAAAGTTAATGAGAGCGATGAAAAAAATAGCTGGATCAATGTTTTTTTTATCTACTGATACAAAGTGTTTATTGGGAATTGCCAACCATCGAATGGGCGCGCTAGGCAGAAGAAAACACATGTTTTTTGTAATGCGCGGCCTTAATTAATGCAAAATGAAACGAATCGGGCTTTAGGCCACTTTTGTGCACATGCAGGCTGAATTGGGCCAGGAGAACCTCCTGAGGATGGTGAGATGACACTGCCCTCAAGACACAGGATTCGAAATTCCAGCCCCGGAGGTCTGAAGTCGAGCACGCTACCACGGAGCTCGGTCACGGAGGCTGCCTACGATACTTTAGGGAGTTTCACGAGTGGATGGGGTTTGTTTCTTTTAAACCCCCGACACCAGGAAACGAACCCCGTGAAGCAGAAAGGCAGCGGTGCTAGCCACTACCCCAGGAGCCCCGCCCTTAATCTGATGCACGCACTCATTTAAAACAGAGAAAACACACAGTGGCCTTATGTAGGATGTGTTAGCAGAGGTTTTGGAACAGGGAAATATATTTGCATATCATGGCAATGCCGTTTGCTGCCATACAATGATACAATGCACCCTCTATAAAACAAGTGAAAACTAAATATATTGATTTGTTTTCAACTTATGTTTTATTTTACAAAAGTCAATTGATATGAGGCTAACACACCGATATATATGCAATGTCATGTTCAACTGAATTAAGTTACATTTAACAATAAATTAACCCTTAAACCGTTGAATTCAATCATTTAAATTTTCACCCACTTGAGGCTGATTATCGCTACCGGTTAGCGGGCCCGTAAGGGTTAACATGATGGTCTGCATGGTATAGCGACATGTATCTTTGTGTTGATCCCCCAGAAAAGCTGCCATAATTAATTTATATCCATATCCATATTTATATCCATATCCATATTATGTAGTTTATGTGTGTTTATATACAGAGAAAGACTGAATACAAGAGTCTGAGTTTGAGTGGGTGGTGTCATGAAATAAAAACTTATCAGTAGGCCTTAGCATACAAGGTTAATGGGGCTTTATATCAGCTGGGTCAATCCCCTCCGAGCAATACTAAGTCATCCTTTGATCATGTAGTCAGCCAGCCAGGGGTACATAATGTGATGAAAAAAAATGACAGATGGCATATCTTTGTTACAGATAAACTAACTTCAGAAATGTAAGAACAATAGCTTATCTGGGTGGCTGACATTGTTGTACATGTCTCCTTTGATGCAAAATAACGAAATTCAACATAGCCGCAATATGCACCAATTATTATGTTAAAAATGACATATCTTCACAATTATTATGCAAATCGTCACTGTAATATATGGATTCGTACGTTTAGAGGTTCGAGGAATCTGAATAGCACAAAATAAGAAACATTTGAAACGTTTTTTTTTGCAAATTAAATTGTAAAAGACGATTTCAAAACAACAGTTGTGATGTATATATTTTATTAGTTATGTACATTTGTAATGTCATTTCTATTCGAAATATTTACATATATTATTATATTAGCAATTGTATTGTGTATATGCTATCTCATTATCATAATAATTATAACCCTTTGAATCTATTTGAGGTTTAAACAAAAAAGACCCTTGTACATTAAAACGTACCTAATCATGTATGATGTATATACTCAATACAAACGATGTCTATTTTATCACCACAACTACCCAATGTATGCTACATTCACTTTTCTAAATACAAAAACGTCAACCCATGATTAAACCTACGCGTTTTCAACGTTAATTGCGAGATGTATTTGTAAATGTAAATTTTATTTAGTAATTCCCAACTACAAAACATACAATAAAACAAGTACAATCAACCTGGTTCTCAGTTAAGTAGACTGTAATGTCAAAGCAAATGGTTTATATGGATAATTTTAATAATTACATGCAATAATTATGCTATCTTATTATTACATTCTAACCACGGTCAATATCAGCAGCAACTATTTGACATGGGATTGCAAAAAATAATCTGCATTACATCCGCATGCAAGAATGCACACTCAGGGCCTACTCAGATTTATTACATTTGGTAGCTGATTAATTTTTTGCATTTTATTCTACAATCCCAAGCCACTAGCTCTAGACAAGTTGATGACACAGCAGGCAGAGTAGAGGAGACTAAGTCCAGTCCCTGATAAGCAACATGACACTCTGGGGATATCTCAGGCAGCCCACTGTTCACAACACGCACCGATCCACAATTTTGCTCAACAGTTATCCCGATTGAAATTAAGTTTTAGAGTATCTGGCGTTGACGTCAACTTTTCCACCTATATTTTTCCTTTAAGAAAGAGGTCATGCCTTGCTTTATCTACACCACCAGGACAATCAGGAGCAGAGTTTAACGTACAGCGCAAATGTCGGGTAGATAAACATTAATTGTTTATAGCAATTGTTTCAAATAATGTAGCTTAAGTTTTGTATCTTTGCTCAACGTTGTAACTAACAACTGTTTTTTTACAGTACAAATATTCCACATTAATAAGTTGACGTTAATGTTCAGACTATGTAATCTAATACACAAGAAATGTCACAACTTACTTTTGTTCTAGAGGCTTTATTGAAAACTTAGATCTTGTGTTAGTTTTGATGTTTAGAAAATTATGTCAAAGTATAAATATTATGATGACAAACAACACCTATTTAGATCTCTGCGGTAAGAGCGTTTGACCTGTACTGACCCTTTGTGATTGGGCAATTGGTATACGTGTTTATCTCTTCAGATATTGACCATTATATACTGTACGTCTTGATATCAAAATAATTGAGAAAATTGTCTTGACACATATATTGGCAACGATGTCATCACACTATGATTGAGACTATGTAATTTTGCATTACCCCAGAAGGAAAAAAGACGGAATAAAAACATTATTTATCCATAATTTCAATTATACAGGCTACGTGAGATTGTTCTAAAGCATCTATTTTTTTATTCCATCCAGTTAAAGTTTGGTAAGCTTTGGTTTTTCTGCAATTATGTGAATATAAAAATAGTAGGGTGAAAAAACACATGTTTATATGTTTGCCGGATGAGGTTTTGGCCTTTGCTGATTTCGTAATTAAGCAATCGATACACATTTTTTTCTCTACTGATATTTCCCATTTTAAATTAGACGTTTTAATAAATAAATACTTATATGTTATGGCGTCTTGGCGAATATATTGCCAATGATGTTATTACACTCTAGCCTACTATTCAGACTGTGCAATTTTATATCCAGCAGAAGAAACACAACAAGTTAAAACTTTATGGATCAATCCATTTAACTATATAGGCTATACGCGATTGTTCTGAAAGGTCTATTTTTTATCCCATCAATTCAAACCTCTTTAAAGCTTTGATTCTGGAGAAATTGTGCCAATATAAAATGACATGATAAAACAACCTATCTGTTTAGATTGATGTGGCATGTGGTTTCACCTTCACTTACCTTTATAACTAAATATTGATTCCCTTTAAAATAAAAATATACATTGTGGTAGCAAAGAGTTCAATTTAATTCAGAATTGCTAAATATTTGTGCTACATCTCGTTGGACACTATTCCATTTGATATAACTCTGATGGTAAGAAATTGGCTTCAACACAATAACTATAGGGCCTACAATAATTCACCTTTCGACACAGCCTGCTTTATTCTAGTCGCACTTTTTTTCAAATTCTCAAGTTTCTCCTTATTATATACCGCTCCTTAAACGATTTACGTTTTGGTACCAGAATATTTACATTTGAGTGATACTGAGAAAATATTTCAGATAATGCCATGTTATACACTCCCAGATTGACACAGCCCTACAATAAATGTTTATACTAAAATTTGACTGTACGTCTTAGGGATGCTGCAAACTTAAAAAAAATCCAAACATCCAAATAACATTTTGAAGTGGGTGGGTGGGTCCAGGGCCATTTTGGATAGAAAATAGAAAATTGGAAAACCATAAAAAATTAAAACTTAAAACATTTGATGATTATTGGTTTCCAAAAATCAAAATTGGATAGGGGGGTGGGCGGGTGGGGTGAGCTCTTTCTAAATGTTATTTGGCTGTTTGGAATTTTGTTTAACTTTGCAACATCCCTTAGCTGAGGTTATTCTAGCTACTATCATTTTATCATGTCAAAAGTGGGTTTATTTTACTGCAAAACATAAGACATTAAAGTATGGATAGTATAATGCCAAAATATGTGCCGATATCACTGTTTCACAAGGTTCTGATCTTCATTGACCTTCACGACTTATTAATTATTATAATTGTTTTCTTTTCTGCATAAACATAAACCATCAAAAACCTAACGCTTTGGTGCCAAACTTTAAAATTGATAGAATCATTACAAAAAAATTGCCAATTATGTACTCATGCTCCAATGCTTTAGGCAGTGACATGTATACAATATACCCCTACCTTAAAATTCCCTGTAATTATTTGTTGATACCACATTTGATTGCACATACTACCTGAGGTTGTACTAGAAGGTACATACTATCATCCTATCTAGTCAAACTTGGTTATTTTATTGTAAAACGAAAGCAGATTTTCAAATTTGTGCTCCCGGAATCCTAAAACCATACACCGAAATAAATTAGTTTAAACTTTAAGTATGCATATTCTTAACTATTTTGGATTAATTTCTTGAAAATATTCATATAACGTCTTTCCCGACTTTAAAGTCTAAAAACATGGAGAATCAGCAATGTCATGCGTAAAATACACAGGTTTTTAAACAAAACACCCCATAAATTATAGTAAACAACAGAGTTTTTGGGCATTATTTTTAAATGTTGTTTTTTGCTACTTTAACGAATAGAAATCGATGTCAGTCTCTCTGGTAACATTAAGTAGTATATATATACGATGATGCCAGCAAGTTAGTTTGTTTGTAACAAAGAGATGCCATGGGTTGAAACGATAGGCTGTACTGGCTGGCTGACTATTGAGAAGATGGCCCAAATATTAAATACAACAGATGTTTAAAATTTTGTGTTAATATTATACTTGGAGCTGTTGTTGCGCATCCACGTATCAGAGCTATATTATTATAGGCCCTAAGCTCTGAAGCTCTGCTGTGGAAAACAAAAAGGCAGTAACTGTTTACTTGTCCAGTAAGCAGCTGCTGCCTGTGGGCTTGGTACTGTGCAGTATGGTTCTATGGCAATTGCCCCCGGGACAAAAGCCCCCCGGACAAAAGCCCTCGGACAAATGCCCCCCGCGGACACAAGCCCCGGACATCATCCCCCCTGACCAATTGCCCCCCGTGCCAATAGCGCCCGGTCAAATGCCCCCGTTTAAAAAAAAAAAAAAAGTTAAAAAAACATATAAAAAACCTGTTTATTCAAAAGCAGTCATTATTTAAAGTGGTTATTATTATTTACATATTTTTTTTATATATTTCACGTACATATCCTTCGTACGCTAGCTTATTTTTGCCTCTGCTACTTGTAATCCACTCCATATTGACCGTTTCGAAATAATATGATGACTGAAAGGACCATCTTCATTATAGCATTTTATCATCATGTCACAAGTTCCAGGAGCCAGTAAATATATAATTATTGATTACATATTAAATATTTTCAGCCAATTTATATTGTTTAGCTATGTAATTTATTTAATAATATCATGTATATATTTAAAATACAGCAACTAATAAATTAGCGAGAACTAAGATAGATGTGAATTAAGGTAGGTGTGATGAAGCCATGCACTACATTAGCGAGAATTAGGGCAGGTGTGATGAAACCATGCTAATTAGCATGATTAGCACGAATCAGGATAGGTGTTATGAATGTATATGTTACAGAGCGGCTTTTTCATTGGTAGTCCAGGCTGTTGGGGGTTTCTCTGTGCACTTTTAGAAGAAAATACAATTTTTTGCCCAGATGATCAGTAACATGTTCTCTTCCAATCCTGATATGGCGCAATCAATTCTGATATGATTAACACCTAATTAGTATCTATAATTAGCAAAATCTGGCAAAAATCCGGAGAAAATAATATCTCAAGAATCGGTGGACCGATTTTAATGATTTCAAGTTTTGTTATCCATTTAATGGATAATTGACACAGCAAAAATATGTTTGAGATCATTCATTGTCAAGGTCAGATTATGTGTCAAGGTCAATGTCAGAATCGAGAAAAAGCGGACAATTTTTGACATTAATTAGTTTATTTAAAATGTTTCAAATTATCTATAATTACTGTATACATTCAACAATTAATAACTTCAAGGTCAAAGTAAAGGTAAAATTCGAAATATATTTGGAACCTTTGGAACCTGATGATCGTGTCTGATATGGTATTAATAAATTGAATGCCACTTTTAATTATATCATTGGATTAATTTCGACGTAAAAGTATTTTAAAATTTAAGCAAAAAAACAGGTTTGATGCATCTAGGGCATACATGAATGGCAGAATTATAGCCCACGTGGTGAACTTGTCAATTTAAAGATACAATCGATGATGCTGAAAATTCTTCGGTTATTCAAGCAAGTGACATTATCCTACTCGAACCTTTAACGCTTATCAATATTATGCATATTCATACACTACTGAAGAGCAAATGTGACAGCTACTACAAGCTCTGGGAAACAGCACTAGAACAGAAAATGCTCCTCAAATTTGTGTAGGGTGTAAATTGAATTTTTGTGTTTCATTCTTGATAATTATTGCTATATGCTCAGTGATTCCCGGTTCATATTATTGCTTTCTGATATAGACCTGGAAGGACGGTTATTTCTGTTTTAAATCTTCAACATTTCACTAACAATAACTGATATACACGAACAAAATAGGCTTGAGGGATAAGTACTAAGCAGCATTGATGAAGAATGTGTCCTTGCTGTGCATACTGATATTGCAGGGTGAAGAGAAAGGATCTGTATTTTTGATGCATTTGAAAGAAAGTAGCCAAAAATTAACATGTTCAAGCGCTCTGATGTTAATCCAACCACCCAGAGAAACTACACAGCAAATGTTAAATACTCGTTGACATGTTTTATAACTACTCCAATACCCAGAAGGCCTGATAAAAGTTCCCTGCCAAGCAATGCCACAATGAGTTATAGCTACATTGCTTGTTAGGTTCATGAAAGCACTGCCAATAAGCTTTTCAAGTATAAAAATACATACTAACCTTTTCAAGACTGACATTAGATAAACAGAAAGCCATCTTGATTGCCAGTTCGGATGAAGGTACATGTGATCATCTTAAGACATTCCTCAACCAATCAAGACTACAGTATATTGATTGATTGAGCTGCAATGGTTCACGCAACACCAAAATGCAATATATATAATTTTGATAAATATGTACCAATTACTGTCATTCTCCTTTGTTGAGCGACAACTCTCTTCCATAAATCGTGATGGTGTTGTTAGAGATACTTATTAAGAGAGAAGTGCCAAAGCTGCAGCACTTAAGTGATGGGTTTGCGGAAAAAGGCAACGCGCATAAAAGAAAGACAATGTTCATAGAAACTGGGATTCATTTTGAGTAATTAAACCATAATTTTGTAAAATATTGTCTTTCATAGCTCTAATCATATATTTGAAAATAAACAGTAGTCAGCTCTGACAAGATGCATGTTGCGCTTGGGGGGAATCCTTTCCGCTACATTGCTTTCTATAACCTATGTCAGGATATGTCATCTCCCATGATGCATGTTCTCTCAACATTCCATGTTATTATATGGGATATGAGAACACCTCCTTCTTTTCAGGATAGGTAAAATGTCAGCATATTAGAAATGATCAGCTTATTTCACCACACCACATACATCTGCAGTCCCATAGGGAGCGCTTGGCTCAGTGTCCATTGATGACACCGAAATCATTCAAGAATGCAAAACAATACTTATCGTGAGAATCTTTGGCTTTTTGCCATCGACGTGTGCAGCACCCATAGAACAAGAGAACTACCCAAAAGGCTAGTTATGAATGTGCTCGGTCCCTGGTCCGATCCAGTTCGTAGGGCTGCATAGAAAGTGAATCAGGCTGGACACCTATCCTCAAGCAGTCCAGGTTGTGTGGCTGTATTGTGAGATTCAGCTTGTGAAACCTGGACGCTAGCATGAAAAATACTAGAAACTTGCTCCATTCACCACTGGGAATCCTCTCTTGCTGATCTGACATCTCAATGTATTTCCGTTCCGTTGTTCATGTTGTGGATCCCAGAGATTTACGTAACGATAGGTTTATGTGAGAGGAGCTCTCAGACATCGTCAAAGTGAGACAAATTATTTTATTTTTACGAATGTAAAATCAGTTTGGACTTTTTTCAGTCATCAGGCTGAACACCTATCCTCAAGCAGTCCAGGTTGTGTGGCTGTAGTGTGAGATTCAGCTTGTTAAACTTGGACGCTGGCATGAAAAATACTAGAAACTTGCTCCATTCACCACTGGGAATCCTCTCTTGCTGATCTGACATCTCAATGTATTTCCGTTCCGTTGTTCATGTTGTGGATCCCAGAGATTTACGTATCGATAGATTTATGTGAGAGGAGCTCTCAGACATCGTCAAAGAGAGACAAATTATTTTATTTTTACGAATGTAAAATCAGTCTGGACTTTTTTCAGGCCAGTGTACAGCTTAGGCTGTGTGTTCGTATTATTAATATGAGTAATACATTTTTAGAAAGTGATATAAATATTTTGCTCGAGGCAAAGTGTGAAATAAATAAAATATTGAAGACGTGAGGTGAAATAAATAATTTGTCGAGTTAAAAAACTCCAGCCCCCCCCCCCACCCTGGTAATTGAATGGTGGTCCCCTGAGACTAAATTTCACTTTTGCATTGCCATATAATTAAAATTGCCCGATTACTTATGTTTGTGTGTCAGACGGTAGCACGACGAAAAGTAAATAATCTGGTCTCAAATCTATTTATAATTTCACTTCAATTTTGACCTTGAAGTTTGTTTAACCTTGACCTCTATGTGATAATAAATAGTGCATAATATATAATGAACATCATTAGAAATGTTTTAAAAGAAAATGATTGAAATCGACTGCATTATTCACCAGGTGTTCCGAAATGACAATCCATGCATGAGGCATGTGTGGTTTACACAACCCATGAGTAGATCCATTGTCTAGATCATGATGATCCCGGCTTTGGATATACAGATTACAATATGCCATCAAATTAAAGCTATTGGATTTTTTTTTATGATTATATAAAATAATCATATGTACTTTGAAACATTTAATATTAGCTTTGTTGTTCAGAATTGTCCAACTTTGCTCACATCTGACTTTGATTTCGCCGCATCACGTGACCTTGACCACCAATCACCTCGGGAATATTTTTATCGTATAGGCTATAAGTTAAATAAATAAAATAACTCATCACAATCATCACAATCGATCCACCGATTCTTGAGATAATATTTTCTCCGGATTTGTTCCAGATTTTGCTAATTATGGATACTAATTATATGTTATTTGGGTGTTAATCGTGTCAGAATTGACTGCGCTATATCAGGATCGAAAGAGTACATGCTGCTGATGATATGGGCAAAAAATTGTAATTTCTTCCAAAAATGCACACACTTGCTCTATTTTGAGCCTAACAGCCGGACTACGGGGGCAATTGGCCGGATACCGTGCAGTATAGAGAAATGTTTACGCACATTCTGTGCGTGACATGTTATCTGGTTATATTGATATGATACCGGACTGTCTGATTTACTACCCCTGGGTTATTGTTCCATAACAACAAATCAACAGTGCGTGTTGACAACACGATTTCTAGTGATGCTATGGGGATTCGAGACATTGATCCCACCCGATAGACACAAAACGTTGAACCAATGTTGAACCAATGTTGGTTTACCGTTGGACCAGCGTCGTAGACGGTGCACCAACAATAAACTAACATTGTTTGATTGTGTCTGCTGTGCATGATGGTTTAATGTTGGGCCACCACAGACGGTGGCCCATATAAAACCCTCACAATGCATAATTTTGCATCTTTGAAGAATGACTTAATTTCCTACATCTATAGGGGTTTCGGAACGAAAGTTTTCATAGAACTGTTTCAATAATAGCAATATAATATTTTATATTGTTTGAATTTGCCACCATGCACTTCAACAATATATTGTTTGAAATTGCCACCCACTTCAAGTCATATTCATCTACTAGGCCAACAAGTCGAGGATAAGGGAATACGGCGCTAGCTCATCGGTGTTGGCTCGATCACTAAATTTAAGCAACGCCGGGCCCGGTCTATAATTGGATGGGTGACCGCCTGGGATCACCAGGTGCTGTATACACTAGGACATGCGTGCAGCGATGTCGTGTCGTGGGGCTCAGAAAACCACGTAAGTCAGATGGCTCGTCTGACTGAACTAGATTTGGACGTAAAAGAACCTCAATGGACGTAGGCTCAGTTTTCATCCTGCGAGACCCCAGAAAATCCACAATGTGGTGCGATAGCACCCGTGGCGCGATAGCACAATAGTGCGTACTGCCACGTAACATACAGATACAGATCCAGATACAGATTGCGAGAGCAATTCGCGGCTTGTAGTGGGTGAAGATGGCAATAGTAAATTCAGCCAGGCTTGAAAGGGTTAAGCCATCAGAAAACCTATGTATAGTGTTTACTGGGAATGACTCCTGCAGTTAAATATAGGCCCAATTCGATATACAGAATTAACTTTAACATGTAGGCTTATTGTTGTCCACCATGTGTAACTTTAGGCGTATACATAGGCCTATGCTCTAAATTGTATGACAACAAACGTTGGTCAGTTTTGTTTCGAAAACCTTCTCATCTCTTTTCATAGCGATGACAGATTTCTAGACGAAAATGGTTCAATTAGCAAACGTATTGTTGTTTTGAAACCATATTATCCATTAATTATTTTAAAATGCTGCCCGGGTTTTGCGGTCGTGCTAATGACACTATCACTGATTGGTGTGCCGTAAAACACGGAAACCTAGTTAGTTGAGTGAATCAAGCATGCGTCAGCATTTTCAATTTGACAGGGTATTCCCTGCTCTGGAGAATCCCATGTCGTGAACGCCAATTTAAATTAAATTGTACACGGATGCAAATTAAAGCCACGTACGTGACATATACTATTCTTATTATGAGGAAAAAGCCTACTGGCCCATATTTGTTGACAGAATAGTGGCTTTATTCGTTGTGATGCTGCCATTATTTTAAGTCATGCATCAGTATATACGGGAAGTATATGCTCATAGTTCAATAAATGTGAATACATGTGGGGCAATCTGTACATATCGAAAGGCTTGGGGACAAAATCTTATTCCGGTTTGGACACGGATCCGGTTTGCACAGGGGTTTTCCTAATTCATTTTGGAGAGGAGCAGACAACGATAACTTTTAAAAATGACATGAGGGGTATAATTTGGGGTGCGTCGTAGGTGGGCTTCCAAAACGCTAGGTGGTTTTATTGAAATTAAATTAATATAATAAAAAATACCATTTTTTTAAAGATCGTTAAGTATAGCCTACATTTATTTTTTAAGGATGATTCAAATTTATTACACACACAATTAAGCTAGTATTAAGCTAGTACTGGGTACACATATTGTACCCGTGATAATTTATGCATGTTTTTACAGTTTTATTATAATGATCAACTTGAAAGAACAATACATTAAAATTATAAATTTTATGTAATTTAATGATTACATAACTAATTTTAAGATATTTAAAATGTCATAAAACAAAAAAATATGAATATATTTTTCTTTCTTTTTTCAGTTATCCAAACAGAAAAGACACGGCAATCATATTAACAATAAAAATCAATTAAAAAAAATTCGCGTGGCGGGTCACATTTGTTTGTAGAATATAGAGCTAGCTTTGACCTGTGTTGCGCACCGGCAAAGCTAGTTCATTAGGCCTCATTAGGCATAATTGAAACAGACGGAAGAAAAATAACATGAATAGGCATATTATCATGGGTCATATAAAAATATTGCATGTCAACGTTAGCTTAAAGTTGGGCCACTGTTTACAACGCTTCCCCGACATGAATCCGACATTGTTTTTAAATGTAGGCCCATCGTCTGCCACACCTTAGGCTTAAAGCGTCCTGTTTGGCAAAAGGGTCAAGCTAAAATTATTAATAAAAATCGCAGTGAAATTTTCTTAGCTTTTATGAGCACAAGGGCCAGATCCGGCTCCCGTCCTATGTGCCAAAATGGACAAAGAATTACAGGATTATTGTGTTCTAAAGTTATTTACATCTATGTATTGCTACAAGCGAAGTGAGTGCAAACTAGGAAATTATGTGCAAAAATGTATAGAAAAAAAGTGAATAAAACATAACACAAATGGAGATGATGTTAACTTAACCATGCAGGAATATAACCTGAAATATAACAACTGCTGCTATAGCCAAAATAAAGAAGTAATTAAAGTAGACAATATTCAAATATACTTTTTTTAAACATAGAGAAAGAGACGTTTACGTCAAAATTTGAAAGTATATGATTCTAAATTCCTAATTGTGTTCGTACTTGTACATACAAATAGCTAACGTATTAAGTATTAAGGGTATACACAAGGGTTCAGAATCCGCTAATATCGGTGAACAAGAAATAATGCACACATCTCTCTGTAAATTAAAAATCAAGTCACTGTAACAATCTTGGGCGTTGCCCCAAACTTCAATGCAATGACATAGATACGAATACACAAATGAAAAGTACAGTGTTCTGAGTGTGCCTTTGTTTACAAATTGTTTAATCCTATTGATTATTCCTATCACCTTGCTGACTTTTAGACTTTATATAGTTTATATGCTTGGCCCAATTCAAGTGAAAGTCAATAACAACAGCCAGAAATTTAGTACATTGCACTTCCCTAATAGATTCATCCAAAAACCTGAGTTTTGAGAGTAGGTACAGATATATGCTTGGATCGAAATAAAAATATACCCGGTAACGTGTTTTTTCGCATCAAGGGATAGTTTGTTTGCTTTTAGCCATTTAAATAATTGGCATAATTCTTTATTCATCATTTCCGATAAAACATCTGGATCGTTACCACTTAAATTTATCGGTATCATCAAGAAATACAATGGTATATAAACAGCTTCATATGGGGTAGGTACCATTTACATACAAAAGAAATAATAGCGGACCAAGAATAGATCCCTGTGGAACCCCATATGTTACAGGTTTCATTTCTGATGTATCATTATTTTTCCACATATTGCGATCTGTCAGATAGATAATTGCTGATCCAATCTAGTGCAATCCCCCTAATCCCAAAAAATCAATCTTTATTTACAAAAAATAGAGTGGTAGCAGTATCAAACGCCTTTGATAAGTCGAGAAAAATCTGACGTCTAGTACATAATTACCTTCGTTCAATGCCCGAGATATTTTATCAATTAAAGTTATCATCGAAAAATTCGCTAAGTAACTTTACGGAAACCAAATTGATATTTACACAATGATGAGTCCTTGTTTACAAAAGATAATAATCTATTATACATTAACCGCTCTAGAATTTTTAAAAAATATGGGATAACAGATACTGGTCTGTAGTTAGACAGCTGGGAAGGATCTCTACCTTTGAATACTGGTATGACGTACGTCGGCCTATTTAAATACAGTTGGAAATATTGCTTGCAATAATAATGCATTAAACTGTTGAAGAGATGCGTTAGAGGAGAGACAAAGTGATGACATGTGTTTTTCACAACAGTAGAGCTAATATAGTGTCCCAACCAGGGCTAGAATATTTTAATGCTTTAATAATTCTATTAACTTTATCTTTGTCCACATGCTCAAGGAAAACAGTACTAGTGTTTTTATTGATTTAACATAATAAGTAGAGTCAAAACCAGTGTTTTCAATTTTATTGGCCAGCGTTGGCCCAATATTTGCATATTGCTATGCGCCTTCCATTTGTAGTTTGTACACCATTAATTATGAATGTATTCATCAGATAACACTCCCCTCCAAGCACAAGATTCAAAATTCGAACCCCGGTGGCGCATAATAAAATACACATTTAACCTCCGGCATCGCCGCGTCGCATAAATGGACATGAAATATTTCCATTAAAATTCACACAATAGCAAGCGGCATAAACTGTCTTAACCCTTTCCCTGTTAGCTAGGCCTACGACTATGGTTGTTTTTAATCCGTTTTATTATCCGGTTATATCACAGTTATTGGGAATGTAATGAGTGTTTAAACATCAAGATTTGCAAATGTTTAGTCTCCAATTAAAAAAATATGAGTAATTTTCACCAACTTGAATGGATGAGAATTTATTTTTTTAATGTAGCGCCTGAAGTGATAATATAATACACAGGAATAAAAGTGTAGGGGGAAGCGTCAATCGACGGGGGGGGGGGGGCGGGTAGATATAGATTTCACAAAATATGGGTATTTTGTATGGTATACATTATGCCTATTCCACGTGTCTTTTTCATGTCTACAATATTATTCAGCTCGTCATTTCAGACCATTTGGTAATTAAATAGGTTAAATTCGACTAATAATAAGGCCCTGACATTAATTTAAGTGATTTTCTCATTTTATATATGATGAGCGGAGCGAGGGATTTTTTGTCTTTATTTGGCAGTTTTCAGCAGATTTGAAAAGATCTGCTAGCTATCAACAATCTATTTTTTTCTCACACAGAAATGAACACACTTTTTTTCGGTAAGTGATGTATCATCACCCGAATGCGTAAATCTTACATATTATTTCTATAAGTAGTTTTCGTATACTTGAAGTTGTGGGTCTCGCTATAAAAATACATTCTATGCCTTAGCGCTTTAAGGGTTAATACTGGCCCAATGTTGTTTTAATGCTGATCCACCGTCGCAGACGGTGGGCAAACATTAAAAACAACATTGGGTCAGCGTCTCGAGTGATTCAAATCAGAAACGTTCATTATGCTCATTGTTAGGCCAGGGCTAAGGACTGTAATAGATCTCACTATCGCCCGACTCGGAGGCCCTACCTGGGGCTAAAGACTTTGAGTGAGTATATGTATGATTGTCCAAACAAATCAGAAACGTTTATTATCTGATTAGGCCTATGCTTATTGTTAGGCCAAGGCTAAGGACTGCTATCATGCGTGACATGTGAACAACGCTCGTCTCATTTTTATTTGGGGCGTTCCCATCTTAAACCGGACAAACATAATCGTTACAGCCAGCAAGGAAAATATAATCAGATTCTATTTTCCTTGCAGCCAGTGACTCCTGAGCCTATACAGTCACAAAAGCACGACGCGAATATAGTTCAAGAACACTGGAAAACTTTTTTTCAGGAGGAGGAGTTGACTCGTTTCTGACTTGGTTGGGATTTCGAACTATTGTTTACGTCTGCAGTGTTAAAAAAGGAGATCCTGCTATGCGGGTGAGTGGTAACCAGAGTTGGGGTCAATTCCTTTTTATCAATTCCAAATTCCATTCCAATTCCTTTTTATCAATTCCTGAGTCAATTCCAATTCCTTTGGTTTTGAAAAAAGTCAATTCCAATTCAATTCCTAAAAAGTCAATTCCTTACCAATTCCACCAAAGAATGAATTTTTTGATACTCATAGAACAGCCGTATAATAACTTGATATAAAAAATAATAATAACACCTGATATAAAATAAATACATTTTATTTATTATCTTGTAAACATATTTAAACATGTTACACTAAGTTACTAAACTTTAATATTAGTAGGGTGGATTACATCTTTAATACCTGATGACGGAGTACTCATGATGACGCGGAGTTAATTGTGAGCGCGTTATTTCTATACATTAACTGTTACTCCACAATTGGCATCAACACAGCAGTGTAATTAACACAATGTCTCGCGACAAGCTGTGGAGCAGGTGCTGCTTGAAACTCTGATAAGTTTGACCCTGTGGAGGCTACGGCCTGTCGACCCACACCTCACTCAAATAAACTCGTATTAAAAATAAAGCAACGTAGGACCTATTCCATTGTCATATGTCAATTGATACAATTATTCACATTATTTATTCTCCGATTATATTATTTTTAATATCTAATTTTAGCGTGTGGCGATTAAATTTACCATAAGAAATAATATCAGGATGACCTGTAGGGCACAAAAGGCATATTATCGAAGTAATCAAAGAGTCAATTAGAGCGCTTGGCTGCGTTGCATAACTTCCTTCCTACTAACACTGGACGTTAACACAATGTTGCCTTAATGCTGCTCTACCGTCTTCAGCGCTTTCCTAATATTAAATCAGCATTGGCTCAACATCTATTGGAAACGCATTCGTTTCAAAGTCCCGATATTTCTTTTGTTCTACCAACTCGAGGAACTAGCGATAGTTATGTTCTAAGCCATCCATTCAACTTAAAGTCTAATTAGGACGATTGTTTTATAAACTATAGACGTCCAAATGACAAAAATATATAAAATATATACAAATGTTAAAAATGCTGTAAAGTGATAGTTAAACAGTGTGATCATGCTTGCGTGAATATAAGAAAAACATTAATAAAATAACAGTGCAATTATTTCCAGAATTTTAAGCCAGCAAACACGAAACTTTGACCCAATGTTGATATAATGTTGGCCCGTCATTTGCGTTGACGGCCCAACATTAAACAAATGCCGACTCGGTAACTGCTAATTCAGCCACTCGATGGTAATTCTCTAACACTATATACACAGTAGGTGTTGACACTAGTTGAGTTGTCATGAGTCGCACTTCTCGGCTAAACTGTTACCGGCTGGTTACACCAGCCCGCGACAGGGCCTTCAAGTAGCAACAAGTAACAAGTAGCAAGTATATACACGCAGTGTGTGGTTACAGCTCTATGTTCAGAAGGTCCTATATTCAGAAGGTCCTATGTTCAGAAGGTTCTATGTTCAGAAGGTCTTTTGTTCAGAAGGTTCTATTTTCAGAAGGTTCTATGTTCAGAAGGTTCTATATTCAGAAGGTTCTTTGTTTAGAGGGCGGGGGCCCTAGGGTAGTGGTTAGCACCGCTGCCTTTCACGCCAGAGTTCGGGGTTCGGTTCCCGGTCTCGGCGGTTTCAAAGAAACAAAAATGTTTCTTCCCCATCCACGTGTGAAAGTCAGTATTGTGGGGAGCCTCCGTGACCGAGAGGTAGCGTGCTCGCCTGTGTCTGGAGGACAGTGTCATCTCAATCATCTCACCACCCTCAGGAGGTTCTCCTGGCCCAGTTTAGCCTATATGTGCACAAAGGTGGCCTAAAGCCCGATTCATTTCATTTCATTTCTTTGTTTAGAAGGTCCTATGTTCAGAAATATTTGTTCAGAAGGTCCTATGTTTAGAGAGTACGGGTGACTATTTGTCAGTTCCAATTAGGCAAACGACGTTTTTGCAACTGTGAAGCAACGTCAATGACGTTGATTCAATGTCGCAAAAACCTTTGTGTACTCAATGGGTTTCCGAGCTTAAATGAGGTTTGATAAAATATGATGAAAGTTATAATTATATTTTACAGGAGGTACATTGTTCGAAATATCATATAAAAACGAGTGATATTAGGCCTAAGAGTTAATATAATTTATCTTATCATATGTGGTCTTTTGGATTATTATCTGTTGAATGTAAAGTATAAGTGGTGGTGGTAGGTAAATATGCATAGGCCTATGTCACAACCTTCATTTAAGTAAATATGCCGGGTGGTAATGATGCACGCTGGTGATGAAACAAATATTATTAAACCAATTTATCGGAATTTATCTAGAATAAGAAATACGTATTTGAAATAGAAGAAATGGTCCCCGCTGGCCTATATGGTATACATTTCAGAGCAAAAAACATGTTGAGTGGATTGTGCGAAGAAGAAAAATTAATTGTAGTTAAAAATCAAGGTCATATAAATGTCTAGGTCATGTAATTGTAATTTGTTGCTTTACGTCTCTTTTCAACAGTAGACAGTCATTTAAGTGACATTGCAGTGCAGGTAATTGATCAGATGAATTGTGTACAGATGATGATGTGAGGGTGGGGTGATAGGGCATGGTGGGTTTAGTGAGAGTATTTTCCTTCACTCTTCCGATAAGGTGTTCTGGCATATCTATAGTCGGATTCACATTAACCGTGGCAAATGATTTCGCTGATTTTCTTTTCATCGGGCGACTACCCTGACAATTTCATTGAAAAATATTGTACACATTAAAAGTTAGGCAATTTAGAATAAATAAAAAATATCGCTCTCTATAAACCCATTAGCTTTGTCTCATAAGTTCATTTCATGTCACATGGTATAACTTCTTCTAACTACCTTGTAAAACTTCTCGAAATTTTCAGAGTAGTATATGGCTAGATAATTGTCCGTGCAAAATGTCATCAAAATTGGTTCAGACGGTCGTAGACTTAGGTTTTGCTATGCAATGTAATGCTGAAACACCTTGGCCTTTCACACAGCTCCGATATCCTCGGATAGTCCCCAGAGAAATAATAACAGAGCGTAACTTCATTTTAGCCGCAGTGGCTGAAATAGATTTCAGCCACAGACTGACCCCATACAAAATCATGGGGAGGTCATATCTAAGAAAATAGTTTTTTTAGAATCAGTAACATTTTAGCTACAAGGTCGCATGCTCAGCTCATTTTTTCAGCACAGTCATTAAAATGTTATGAACATTTTTCAGACCTTGGGGTCGAGATCGCTCGCAGCCACCGCCAGGTTGAAAAACGTTGATTTTTTTCAGGTAAAACGAATCAATCTACGGCTAACTCCATCCATCCCACGCTATACATTAGGACAGAACTAACCAGTAGCGCATTTTTTTCGTAATTAGTCCATCAATTATCAACCGATTTACATGAAATTTTGTGAACGTAAAATTATATGCATTATTTCAATAGTTAGACGATTTAACATATAGGAATGTAATTCAACTTTTCAAAATGTTATTATTAGTAGTGGTAAATGAAATTATGACGTCCCTCTATCAACCCATTACGCAAATTCTTACATGTCGATTGGTCCTACAAATTTTTTACCGGTGTTCAGATTTGACTTGAAAATGGCTTGTGCAAAATTTTAAAGAAAGCGGTTCAGAATCGTTGAGAAATCGACGTAGGCGGCTTATAGTTGCAACAAGGCTCTAAATGCTGCCTTCTTGTGCAATCTATTGACTTTATTTTAATGGCGATTTACACTCATTTTGTTTTTCCACTGTTTCGGTCAACCCAACAATACAACGCATTTTGGTGGCTGTTATCTCTACATAGTGTTGATTGAAGTCCCAATAGCGATTTTGGCAGATTGTGGACGGACAGATGACAGACAACGCGACATGACAAAAGCTCATCTGACCTTTGACCGAATGAGCTAAAATGGGAGGCTGTGATTTGTTATCTTGCATTGTAGTTTACCTGAAACCGAAAGATGTAAGTTTTTTCCTCCATAAAACAAAGAATTTTCTGATTATAAGACAGTCTGAATATATCTAAATATAGGACCTTCTGAACATAGAACCTTCTAAACATAGGACCTTTTGAACAAATATTTTCTGAACATAGGACCTTCTGAACATAGGACCTTCTGAATATAGGACCTTCAGAACATAGGACCTTCTGAACATAGGACCTTCTGAATATAATACCGCCCGACCTTGGAATAATAAAAATACTAAGCTACATCTACCAAATCTGGGAATACATGCTTTACCAATTACTTTTTTAACCAATTACACATGAGAAAGTCAAGAAATACCTTTCCAAAGATTTTTTTTCAACTCAATGAGAGCTATAGTCGGATTCACATTAACCGTGGTAAATGTTTTTCGCTGATTTCTCAGTCAATTCTCTAGTCATTTTACAAGCAATAATCTAGTGATGCGGCGACTACTTTAAAAATTTAATAATGTATAGTTTAAAAGAAAATACAAAAACGTCGCTCTCTATAAACCCATTATCTTCGTTCCCGATTTTTTTTACATTTAAAATGCCTTGTAAAACTAAGCGAAATTTTCAGAGTGGTCACCGCATGAATAAACGATAGTGTGTGCCAGATGTCATAAATATGTGATTAGAATTATCCGAGGAATCCGCCAAATTCATTCAACTCAGCTGGTTAATAAGGTAAATGTGAATCTGACAATAGTGAAAGTTCGGGCTAATTTCATTTTGATTATACCCTGGTGTAACAATCCGACCTCGAAACATAGTTTTTAACTTAATTTTACTATAGATGCCACCTGGTTTAGTTCTAGAGTCTCTTTTTCGTCAAATAGTAATAGTAGTAGTAGCCTACAACATTTATTTCGGTCTCATTCTGTCCACACAGGTCAGTCATACAAAATTGCGAGAGACATAAAAATAAAACAAGCTAGTATACTAAAAGCAAACATCTCATTTTATGACTATTTATTGGCCAATGCAATGAGTGAAAACATGCAAATGATAAGATGATATGATAATTGGATGAACGATAATGATGAACGGATGAAACACTGAGATAGAACGGTGAATTTTTTTTCAAGTATAATTATGTAATATCCACAGTAATGCATATTATACATAATACAACTAAAAACGTTCATTTATGGTAAGATTTCTCCGTAAAGTTAAAATGTCACTGCAGGTTTTGGCACATCTATATTTAATGTAATTCTTGGTGAAAATAAAATGAAGTTTCTCTAAATCATTCAGTGACATACAAGTATAGTATTGTTATTATATACAGAGTACTCAAACAGTTAATCGCGGACACGACTGTACATTGAACAATAAAGAAGAACATGTATTTCTACCACATCAGAAATTGCAAAAACGTTCATTTGCTGATAATAATATCTCCCTATTATCTCCCAAGTTCTATATTAATCTGTGCAATACCGCATCGAAACTGCCATTGCGCTGTGTAACCGTGGTGATTTAATATGAAGATAATTTTCAGTGCAGTAATTAGATTTGAAAAGCTGATAGGTCATCTCTTTCTAAGTTATATTTCCACTTGAAGAAATGTTTTTCCATCGCCTTCGGTTTTAGTAAATTTTGACGTTCTCTGCCAGTATGTAAAATAAATTGTTCTCTGATACCCATAGCATTCCAGATTTTACCCACTCGTCCTACCCATCCTCGCGTACTTATAGGCTGTTTATTTTTAGCCCACATAAACATTTTTTAGTTCACTCTACTGTGTGGCATTAATTGTAGACGCCTGTATTGTAGGGGTATTTTACTGTATTGTCTGTCAACAAAAAGGTTGCTGAGTGAACCCTAGCACCCGAAGGGTGCTGAGAGTGGGATTAAGGCATTCGAAGCTTGTATGAGAGCTTTCTCTTAGCCTATCCAAATATTTCATTAGTATATAATACTCATTAGAAAATGTCTGGTTGGCAAGGGAGGCAAGGAACCTGGAAACAGAAGCATTTTAGAATTTAATTAATTAATTTTGATGCGCCCTCGGCGAACAGAGGGTCGCGGTGGTCTAAATGAGGTGTTGAATCAGCCGGTAGCTACCCTATATCTCGTGTCTTAACTCTTGAAATCTGGATGAAAAAGGCCGATAAAGTTTTAGTTTTGACAGATCCTTTAAATGAACATTTGAGACATTTCTTTTATTAAACCTATGCCTCTCGTGTACACTTAAGTTCACTTAGTATGTTTGACATACTTAAAATTGCGTTCTGAATTTTGGATCAAATGTGATCAATTTACCTCGTGTTGTTTGCCTGACTGTCTGTGTGCCATCGCCATACTCCCGCATACCCTGAGAAAGAACGTCAGAGTTATGTAATTTCATTGAATTTGGGTGGAATGGTCTAAACGGTGTCTAAAGTTGATAATTTTAGAAATAGAAAATTCCTAGAAGCGTGTCATCTTAATTGTGAAATTAAGAAAGTTCGCTTGTTCTCTTTTCAGAGCCACCAGGGGATTAAAACCCTTGCTTTCACTCACCATGACAGTCCTCGCGGGGGGTGACAATTATGTTGATTGTCACCTCCTGTGATGACATGTGGTGAGTGACAACAGACTGTGACGTCTGTTGTTATCGTGACGCGGTGGCTGACCAACGCCGTAGGTGTTGGCCCGTCAACGCGTCAACGCTGTTATCACAGTCACGAGTGCTTGTCAGCGCCGCTAGCGTCGCGCCAATGCCGGCTCAGCGTTGTTAGCGCTGGACCGACATTGGCACCGCGGTAGCCACACTGTGAAAGCACTTCGGTGTTTCTGTCACTCACGCATGCTGCCAGCGCTGCCAGTGTTGCGTCAATGTCGGCCCAACGCTGTTGACGCCGGACCGGCATTGACACAACTCTAGCCGCATTCACACAACAGTCTCAATTTTCATCATAAATTTCGGCATATTCTGATATTAATTTGTCCAAATGTGTTTTATGCCCTCTTTTAATTCTTGAAGCTCTTAATTCATTTTGAAGTTTGAAAAGATCTGAATGCTCTTTGAGCGAATCTATGAATTTATACGTTAAAATTTGGAATCGATTTTTGATCAGATCGATCTTAGCAATTTTATGAATATCTTCAGTGTGCGAAAGTGGATCCAATTTGTAGGCTATTCTGATGGCCTTATTTTGAATGATTTGAAGTTTCTTGATATACGCTTCTGACGCTCCTAAAATTACTGGAGCGCCGTATTCTAGTACTGGACGTATATAACTTTTATATAGTCCAACAAAAAGGTAATGCCCATGTCGCCTTAAATAGCAGCTACGAGTGCCTGTTGTCCAACGCCCATGAAGAAGCGACATGTACGATTGAACACGCCTCAATACAGGGGTAACAACGGGTGCCCCATATCGCAGCCCCATAATTGACTAGAAGGGTCTAGTTTTTTGTGTAAGCAAAAAACTGGAGATGTCTTCCCTCAAGCAGCTTAAAGGTGTGTCCACAGAATACAAACTGACACCGATCCAATATCTGGTAAATGCTGGGCCAGCGTCGCCGGTGCTGTGCAGTATCCATTCAGCCGTAGTCAGTACTTCATGCTGGTGGTACCAGCACGATGCTTTGAACCAAAGCTGGGTTAATGGGTCAAAGTTGTAAAATAATCTATGGTAGATCGCTTTTGACGAAAACCATTTTGACAATTATTGTTGACAGCAGAATTGTTTTCTGTCCACTTGCTTAGTCTTTTATTTAAAATATAACTGTGAATTTTGCACATACATGGGACTAAACTGATCCCCCTGGGCCTGTAATAGATCTCTGGAGTCTTTGTTCCCTGCTTTAGGAATAGGATTGATAATAGATTGTGTCCACTCACTTGGAATTACACTGTTTTGAAAACAGAAAGAAAATAGGTTGTGTAATGCTGCCTCTGCGACATCTTGCAAGGTGATGTCTACGTTCATGGCTGCACGTTCATAAGGACTGGCTCACAGAAATGTCGACTGTTTCCCACACACAGCACCCCTCTTTCCCCTAAATTGGACACAAACTTTGGCAAAATAAATTTAATAGGCTACCGGCCGTAGGCCGGACCTAACAATTATACTGAATTCGTCGCTGTTCGGTTGTTCCGAAAAATATAAAACAAGTTTGCAGCGTGTACAGAATTGCCTTGCTCGAGTAGTGACCAGGTCAAGTAAGCTTTCAGAGTCTTGGCCCCTGCTCAAATCACAGCATGTGTTGCCTATTAAATCGCGTATCAAATTTAAACTGAACCTTCTGCCATATAAAGCACTATTCATGGGTACTCCCTCCTATCTCAGTCATTTATTGCATTTCGAGAAACGTCAGCAAACACCGAGATCCGAAAGTACGAAGTTTTCACATCCTGGACCGCGGTCAAAAATAAATTACGGCCATTCATCTTTCGTGGTTGCTGCACTGCGCTTGTGGAATAAATTGCCTTTTGAAATACGCGAAGCAAAATCATGCAGTCACTATCTTTCGAAAAAAAAATAAGAACACACATTTTTACATTAGACCTATCACCTTAATCTGAGCATCCACCGACCGTCATATGACGAATTCCTCTTCCGACTATGGACATCTCCACTGAATACTAATTTTAGTCCACAGCGCCATTGAGTCTCAATATTGTTGAGAGATACTGGCGCTTTAGAAGTCATTATACTTATAAGTAGTGTTTATACGTAATATGAAAAGTCAAACTAGGTAACAAATATTTCAACTTTCATTGACTTTGTATTTTCTAACCATACTCTACAAAACAAGTAATAGTTACATTATCAAATGTAATATATAAATGTGAATAAAACAAAAAAACACTATTATGTTAATGATATAACATATTCAACTATTAGTCCCTTACATGTATGAATCATATATATTTTCATTTCTAGTCAAACACTAGCCTCTCATAAAAAAACCTTGTTGATAGGCTTACTGCCACAACAACTACAATTTGAAGCAAATGTAAAGTATATATAATATGAGTGTGTAGTTATTTATAAAGGGAGGTCTTGTAACCTTTTTGTGTCAATAAATTACACATTTTACGTCAGCTGATTTGCACGTACAGCGCTCCGAATTACATTTTCCACTGCAACCACATATGCTCATGAAGTTAACAGGGATCATTTTCAGACATTTAAGGGACAATAGGGTTCTGTCTTGGTCGAACGAACCACCCATCACCGAGAGGATCAAGTGCAATTGGCTCAGGTACCAGCAAGGTTAGAAAATTTCGTGTGTCATAAAAAAAACTCGCTTCAAATGTCCATGGAGAACGCTAGATGTAGGTGCTAGTGCATCTAGTCCTAGTATTGATTCCATTTGAACCTCAACTCATCAAATGTTTTTGAGGTTGGTTTGCTTCTAGATCCGGACCATACCTGGACGAGATATTGCTCAGCCATATAAAGATCCGCATCAGACAGGTCAGAAGATATCTGGAGAGAAGGGGTACTGGTTTAGACACTAGAGCGGCATGTTTCGTTCCCACCTTACTGAGTGAATCTCCTATAGGTCGTATGCCCAATATCGCGAACCACGTTTTTCGCCATTTAAAAAATATTTACTGGCTGAAATTATTATTATTTTTTACTTCTATTGAACTCACTAACATGTCCGGCGATCTCCAGGTATAATTTTTGTTTGAAAATTCTTTTAACTTGGGAAATCCTTTCTTTGTTATGTATAACGTTTTTCTCGAATTTCACTTAATATCGCCCACCGCTCTAATGATGAATGACTTGCAGCTGTCATCATACATGTCAAAGAAAGGATCAGACGATGTAAAGTATTTTTTGCCGAAAAAACGGCAGAAATAGGCGCCGTATAACTTGGCAAGTGGAATGGAGTTGAAAAAAATTATACTTAGTCACCAAATATTTTTTAAATGGCAAAAAACGTGGTTCGAGATATTGGGCGTATGACCTATAGTTTTAGATGTAGCACATGGAGTGGAATCATACGTCGTTTCTCTCCAGTTCCATACTGAACCCAAAGCTCCTGCAAGCCACACACTTTGAAAACACATATATCGTGTAGTGGTATTGCAATAGTATCTGTATCATGTGAAATTACAACTGCTTTTTCACAACCATCCTTGATCGCCCATTCTACGTGTGGAATAACGCGACTGTCTGCCTCTTCTTGCCAGTTGTTGAGTTGTGCTGCTTGACCATGTTGAAGTGCATTTAACAGTCGCATCTGTGTGGTGTCACTCACAACCTGTTTGGCAACAAAGCTGTACAATGGGAGAGTAGGCGGCTGAATAATTAAAAAATTGTCCTGAGCTTTGCGAAAGTCCAACAGCAGCGCTAGATTTCTGTCAAAGATCAGACCGTTGCGAACACTTAAATCATGTTGAATTGTCGTTTCCAAGTGATCCACGAGTCGAGCATTGGTGAGTAGCTGTAGAAGATGTATGATTGCAAGTACTTCATGAAAAAGAAGCCCAAATACTGCCTCGACCGCAGCATTGCCAGAACTTCCTACAACCACGTTTCACCAGGACACTGTGATAATCTATTCTGCGACTGTTCCAGTTTCATATCACCTGCCACAGCAGCAAATACGGCACCAGATCGGTTTTTCACAACAACATGTCCCATACAAAAATGTCTGTAAAGAGTAGGCACTCCACATGAGACAATCGGGGACTTCTGATACAATAAGCATGCTTTCGAAGGACAAAACGCAATGACCTCCAGATAACACAGTGGAAAGTGTCTTGAATCCAAACACTTTCAATGAAAGCATCATCCATCCCACTGCCACAGAGATATCTACCAGCACATCGAAGTGAAACCTTTGCAAAGTGAGACATCCCTGACATAGGGAACAGACCATCAAAGGTACCAGGCTCATTCATAACCATATTTACTTCGATGTGATACACACCATCATCAGAAACGATAGCCATGGTATCTTGATTCAATTGTTGGCGGCTTGCCTGAAAGTTGGTTAATGCTTGGCATATTCTGTTACAGAAAATGGAATTACAGGAAGGAATCCTAATAAGTAGCACATTTGATTTTTTGGCGTGCAGGACGATTTCGATAGATTAGTGCTTGATACTGAGGGTTTCGACACAACTGGCATAGTAGTTTCTTGATACAGGCCTTGTGCTGTATACTGTTTGATATGGGTACCTGTAAAAGAAGATTTATCATCAAAGTCTTCATTATCAAAAGCATCGAATGCCCAGCTCCTGTGAAAATGGTTTGGAATTGGTACCCCGTTGGTTTCTGAAAACTAAATTGTATATGCACACTTGATGTTTCGTGATCTTTTAACCTCCATATGACTCTCAGAGGTACCTATTCGAATTAGGGTTGTAAGCAATGCTCCTCTACGAGTCTTAGCATAAAAACACTGGCCTATAATGGTATGCAGCGGTGTTTTCTTTCTGCAATAATGGATGTGATAATATGCCATTAGAAAGTTGCAGTTTAGCTGGGAATGACGATTTGTTGCAGCCCATCCTATTTGTCCCCTTCATCCCCCCAAAAATATTCATAGTCGCTACCATCAGAGCTGTCAGCATAGTTTTCTCGACATCGGGCATTTGCATGAGATCTATTCTTTGCCTCAGGGATTTGGAAATACCATACATCATGTACATGTACAATGCAGCATAGACTGTTAGCCATTCATCGGGCATTGGAGTATGTTCCCAAGCACGCTTGAGCTCTTCTGCATCACAGAAACTATCATCCAGTCCGTAGTCAACCTGCTGAGCACTGTAGTTTAATGCTTGACCTACTTTCCTAATTGTCTCAAGATTTTTTAAATCTTGGTTGCTAAATCTACAGCTGTAATGTGCGATGAGAACATTAGTTCGAATTCATTTCTCATAGGATTCATAGCAAACTAAACTGGATACCATCACAATAATGATCTATGAGATCGGCTTTCTCAGTGTGATACAGTCAGGCAGCCATCAAACTCTTATCGTGTCAACATGGTGCAAATTGTTTTTTTACAAAATGAAACGCTATATTAATGCACTCTGTAAATTTTATTGAATATCGTGTCAACATGGTGTAAATTGTTTTTTTTTACAAAATAAAATGTTATATTAATGCACATGTTTAAAGTTTTAGAAAATGAATTATTATGAATTTTGAGTATATCGTCTGCCAATGTCCTTTAATTTGATATATTACATATATTACTTATTTGGATTACAAACGTTTCAAAAAATACACTTGTGCTTTTAGGGCCAAATGTATTATTGATTTTGGCTATATTTTTCAATTTAATAACATTGTACATTGTGTCCTCCAATTTGGTATATTACATGAATAGTTGTTTTGAATTGCAAAGTTTTTAAATATAGGGGTCTACCCATGTGTGTTTAGGGTTATGACCTTCAAGAGCCCGGAAATGACCATTAAAGTTTTAGAAAAAAATGACACACAATGCAATGTCCAAAATAATTTCTGGTCAAACCATTATTTTGTGCATGCATGAAAACACACGGTAGACACTAAAATCATGAATGTGCTTGTTTCGAACATTATATCAATTTATTCTTTGACTTTGACCAAAACGACGGCCATTTTGATTTTTTTCGTTTTGCAGCAATTTTGTTTTTTAATTCAAGAGGTTTCCTAGGCTAATGTCATTAACTGGGCCCTATAAGAGAGCGTCATGCAAAAATTGGTGCACACAATGCAATGTCTAATAAAATAATTTCTGGCCACACCATCATGTTGTGCATGCATATAAACCCATAGTAGACACTAAAATCATGAATCTGCTTGTTTCAAACATTATCAATTTATTCTTAAACTTTGATCAAAACGGCGGCTATTTTGGAATTTTGCGTTTCACATCAACATTTTTTAAAATTCAATAGGTCTCCTAGGCTGATAGTCATAAGTGGGGCCTATAAGAAAGCGTCATGCACAAATTGGTGTTTTTATCCGCCATGTAACGATAATTTGGCTAGGCTATCTGACTAGTGAGTGGCGTGATGCTTTGATATGGCTTTATTGTGTGTTTAGTATTTTATTGTGTATAATTCTTGCTTCATTGAGGCTATCTTGTTATTTTCACTACACAGTACATTTTTAAATTCGTTATATTGGTTGGAGATAAATTAGGCATATGTGTGTTACAAACATGATTATATAATTACAGTAGACATATATCTAATTAACATGCAGTCAGCCGTGCCAGACCTTATTATTGTGCGGTGCAAAAGGCTGATAGATACTGCTTTTTGACTTTGCAGAACAGAATTGTGCAACATGCGTCATCGTCTATGTAACTTGTCAATATGTTTTATTTGTTCCAGTTTCTCATGAACCAGATATTTAGAAGCAGGAAAAAATTGGATGACCTGTTAAGACTCCTCATAGACATAGATGTATAAATGTTGTGGTCGAAACCATGAAAGCTCAGCTACAAGACTTGTTCAGATATCTGACGACTGAAGTATTATGTTAAGGCTCTGTTCCCACCATGTCGCAACCAGGAAGAATAACACCTTATTCAAGAACCCTGTGTACCATAATCTTTATTGCATGTTTTGTTTGGATTATGAAATTATGGGTGTCGACCGGGGGACAAAGTCTAAGAATGATGATATTACCTTACCATGAAGAGACAAACCGAGTAATTAATAAAAATCAAGTGCTGATGCGCAACATGGAACGGCGACGTACTTTAAAACGTGTATGTGGCCGGTTAAATAAGGGACTTTATAAAAACTCAGGCTATTATAAACCAGAAAACATCAAAATGGTAACCGATCAATATCATCGTATAGCATTTTGTCCAATACAGAAAGTGTCATCAACCAGCTGGATGAAATGGTTCGCAACAATGGTTGACATAGAGAGAGCTGATCGTGATGTTTGGTTGACAACACATCCAGGGGATTGGTCGGTATTCGGTGACTCACCTAGAACAAGAAGGTTAAACAAATCCGGATTTAATCAATTGACAATTAATGATAGCTACACCCTTAACAAATACTTCAAGTTTCTAGCAGTTCGTCATCCGTTGCAACGCTTAGTTTCGGCCTATATGTATAGGATCGTAGGCAGAAACATAAACAAAACGTTTGACGATTTTCTCAAGGGCGCCGCACGTTACATTCACACAGATTCTCATTGGATGCCGTTTATAAATACATGTAATCCTTGCTCAGTAGAATTTGATGTTATCGTTCATCTGGAAACTGTTCAAGAAGATTTACAGATACTTTCTTCAAGATTAAAAGTGCCCTACATGATGAACCAGTTTTCACATCGTAAGCATGGATTGTTAAACTCACAGAGGTACAAGACCATGTATGCTAATATATCTAAGGAGATTCTACGCGATGTATTTGCCAAATTTCAACCTGATGCAGATATGTTTGGTTATTCATTTGAAGGCTTTGGTAATTCATCCCAGTAAACGTGCTCCGTTCACTAAACCTTGTAAGCCGGTAACAATTGACACTAAATTTGGCTAACCCAGACATTTCTTATTAAAAGTTTTGTGTTTTTTTGGTTTAGAGGGGTTTTCAGGGTGCTGCAAAAAAATCAACCTTGGGAAAACTGCTTTTGGGCACTTTTAGGCGGCCATTACCGAAAAAAGTCAATTCATTTATAATTTTTTAGCGGTATCAGATTTAAAAAAAAATTGTGTCTAGACATGTTTATTGGGTCAAAGAATACAACTATATGCCACAAACTAGCTAATTAATGTGCCAACATATATTTAAACCATTTTTAACGTGTATATAGTTTCCCCCCTGTCTAACGGTGGACGATGGTCCAACACGAAGGTAGTTTTTCATTGATAACTTTGTCAGTTCTCAATCGATTTTCATTGAAATTCTTACGGCGAGTGTGTTGACGCTTTGTGGTTTAATTCTAGCCTGATATTCCCAAAACCGCCTAACTGGCAAGTGTTAATGTCCACAATTGGGAAGAGTATACGAATGAACTGAAGTTGTTTACAATCCCATGACCCCCCTTGAACCCTAAAAACAACGAAGCCGTATTCATTACACTGATTTTTGTCCAGTCTGAAGCAAGGAAATGTGATATGTGCTGTGGAACTCATTAGATCAGCCACTGTATTTGAAAAGTCTATTTCTTTGTGTTAGTGGTTTTCAACAGCTGATGTCTTTTATGGGTGCTGGATACAAATTGATAGAAAATTCAGGTCTTGGCGGATTGTGGGCTACTGTCTATGCCAAAAATCTTTACCAAAGATGATGGAGGGCAAAACCTCTACAAAAACTTTGAGGGCATGTTTACTGATCGCTGCTGCACTGCATATATTTTTTAAAAGCATCCAAGTGTCCCATAAGTTCTGATTTAACATCTCCTTCACCGGCAACAAGAAACTGGACGAATGGATGTGGAGGAAGTAAAGAGTACTGGCTGGCAGTAATGATGATCACGATGGAACGGACAAATTAAGTATTGATAGAGCTGGAATGTTAGTCTTTCGGAGTTTTTCGGACATGATTGACGACGGTACAGTTGCAGGAGCTTTACACATCACTATATGTGTCTCGTGACTTGGATCCAGATGATGTAGCTTCTGATCACACCCTACATGCTGAAATATGCGCTCTTAAAAATAAACACAATGAGTCACGAACAGCCAAGGTGTCCTCAAATATTCCCCCATGTTAGTAATTGGACATAATTCAGGCGAACTTTGTCTGGATATCACCACAGCAGGTGAGATATGTCCAGGTCGATCCTGTTTTATTCCAAAAGCATGAATAACGCGCCAAGTATCTCTTCACAGAGACATATGATTCCCATCAACATGCATTAGGGAAAGATTTTATTTAGTAAAACTCCATACAGAGGGTCTAGTTTCGGATACATCATATCTGGCACACCACTCAGACTATGAGCGCCATGCATATTTGTACTTGGTCTTCGTGGATATCCTCCATCAGTGACACATGTACTCCGCCATAGGTTGATCGGTTCCCTCTCACTGTAATGTTTGCTGCATGACAACCATGCTGTCAACCTGAGCTTGCTGAGCAATAGTAGGGCGTTCCTTCTGTTCAGAACTACTATCACTTTGTCTGGATGATCTGGAAGCAGTAGAAGTGGCTGTATGGACAACTGGAGAAGTTCTGGCAGCCAAACCGATCTCGTCCAAAAAGGAGTTTTCAGAATGAGAACCCCAGAAGTCTCTCTTATCTTTGCTAAAATCAGTGGTATCAGTTGAGGAGGTGGAAACGCGTACTTCTTCTTGATCTTCCACCTCTGAACCAGAGCATTGATACAGCTGCTCTCCTGTTCTTCCTCTCTATGGAGAAATATACTGAAGATGAGCCGACTCGCGTGATGCGAATACACCCACCTGGACTCCCACCATCTTCTTGAATACCCTATTGACCACCTTAGGATTCAGGAACCACTCCTTGGACTCCTGATCCCTGGAGAAAGCGTCCACACTCAGATTTGCCACCCCCGGGAAATGATATGGTATCAGAAAATTCCATGATCTTGACAACATTTCAGAATGTTCAACGTCAGCCTTTTCAGAGGAGCTGATCAAATCCCCATTCTTTGTTGAGGTATGAGACGTGGCTGTCACGTTGTCCAAATAAATGGCTATTGTCTTGTTCCTCAGAAGTACCACTGTACTGAATCTCTGGCCGCTCTGTTCAGTACAAAAGCAGGGGATCCTATTTTACATGTATCTGAAGGGCACGAAGATGTATTCGTCCCGAGTTCACAGCTGCCTAGAAATATTTGAGCTGTCCTCAGAGAGGAACTCTATAGAGATCCTAATCGACGTAACTCTTGTGATCTTGTCCACCGGAAGCATCACTCACAATTCCTTCGAGTCCCACAGCAGGCACAAGTTTTTGAACTTCTGTCTGGGTTGCAGATGACACTTCTGCAAGTTTTGCTGGAATACAACCTGATCTAGAATGTCTAAAATTATACTGGCGTGAGTAATCAACTGTCTCCTGTTCCGAGCCAACATCAGGAATTCGTCAAAAAAGGCTTTAAATTAAATCCCCTTCGCCCTGCACATAGTCACAACTGGCAGGGTGATTGTCGTGAAAGTCCGAGGAGCAGAACTGAGGCCGAATGGGAGCCGACGGAACTTAAAACTTTTGGCTTGCCACGAGAACCTGAGGAACCTTTTGTGACGCTTCGCAAGTCGCAATAGGCACGTGAAGGTAAGCGTCCTTGAGGTCGATTGTAGCCCCCCTAGTCTCCTTTCCTGATACTCTGAGAAACGTCTTTCAATGTTGCCATCTTGAAAGTTCGTTTATTTATATACGAGTTCAGGCCCCTTAAGTTGATGACAGGTCTGAACCCCCGTCCTGTTTCTTGACGAGGAACAGATTCGAGTAGAAGCCTCTGTGCTCGCCCCTCACTGGTTCTATCGCCCCTTTCCTGAGTAAAGAGTATGTCTCTTCTCAGTCTCTGATAAAGTGGCCGTACTGGAAGGATACTGGTGGTCAGGCCGAGAACTCCAACTTGTGTCCTCTCACTGCCTCGCTAACAAATGTGTTTCTCGCGACCGCATCTCACCAACTTCTTCTTCCTTCCAGCTGGTCACAGGACATTCAATGGACGAATTCAACATTGAGTCAAAGCCAGTAGGAGTCTGCCGAATGTAGTGTGACAACGTCCTATCGGCCGTGCTGGATTCCAGTTGGTTCCTCCTCATATGTCCTCGGTCGTTGAACCTGGCTCCTAACAAGCGGACAGTATGTCCCAACGGGTGTGTGGCTGCTTGAGACATCTTCTTGTGGGCCTCCAGCAACTTATCCTTAGCCAACCTTATTCTTCCAGATCTTCAGAGGCTCGCTGCAAGTGGACCGAAGCTCTCTCTAAGTCTTCAAGTCCTGGCGACAAAGCATCGGTCACTAGGTCCATGTCTCTCTGCTGTCGCCGAAATACACTGTATACCAGTATGTGTTTCTTCTGTTTTAGCGACATCTGGACCTGCACAGAAAGCTCTGGGCCCAGGAAAGGCCTGACGTCCAAGTCCCCTGAGTACAGCCACCCCACATCTTCCTGCCCCCTCGCAGTTGGCGCCACAAGGCAAGCTTCTAGCTGGAACACACCACCAGTATCTTCTGTCTCGAGAGGACTGACCCCAAGCCAGTTAGGGAGCACCCCTCTAAGTCGTCAATCCCCTGAAAGGGGCTGTACCTCAATATACATCCCCATGCTCGTGATGGATACTCGTCTGCCATCAATAGAATGAGCGCGAGCTGGTTGCTGTGCCACCAACCGACCCATGCTCAAATGGGGATTTCATTTAATTTCATCATAAATTAACCTGATGTTGTTTCAGAAATGGTTTAATTGTATTCTTTGACCAGAAAAACCTTGGTATTGAACTCATCTATAATGTTGTATTTTTTATATTTTATAAGTTATGTCACTTTCCTTTATATTTTGGTATTGGCGGTCATTTTAAGCTTGCGAATTATTTTATTTTCACTATCAATAAACTTTCAGAAATGGTTTATTGTGTTCATGGACCATGAAAGCCCTGGTATAGAGCTCATCTAAATGATTGTATCAAAAATATTTACGAGTTATGGCACAATTTATAACTTTTGGTAATGGCGGCCATTTCAGGCTTAAAATGCGGTTTCCCCAGGGTTTATTCCTGGTTCTGGTTTTTTTGACGTGACCTGGTATATCAGGGAAGTCGCTGAACCCCAAACTTACTTCTTATCGAAAATGTTCATGTCTATTCTTGCTGGACTACTCTTGACTCAATTGCTGAACCAATAAGCCTGATGGCAACATCTTAGTATAGGCTTGCTAAGACATCTAAATATTACAAAACCTGCATTTTTTTGGTACGTATGTTTCCTTTGGCATATACATTGTTGTAAACATATTTATTTAACAAGGATTTATTTATTTAAAATGTATTTAAAAACGTACAATATCATTTTATTCATTGATTTTGCCAACATGTTATCCACTTTAGTTGACGGGGATAGGTCAAGACGACCTCTACGAGGCCTGTCAACCAATATAAATTATATAAGAAAATATTAGATAACAGTATATTATAAAAACAACTGTTCACCAGATATAGGTGCTGTTATATTTATCATGTAAGATAACGTAAGAATCAGTGTGTAAAAGAGTAATGTAAACGTTATTTTGAAAACCTACACAGTAGATGATACAGTTTGTGATGATACATTATGTCCATTATAAAAAAAGTCCAGATTTAGATTCAGATACTTTTTTTCCTTTGTATCCGCTTGGGTGGAAGTAAGCAGATACAAGTAAATAAATACTTTTGTCTTTTTTGTCTTTTGACAATGCATGGCATTAAGGCAAAAGGCAGTATGTGCTTATTTCACAAGTATCTGAATGTGAAGCTTTGAATGTCCAATATCCGATAAGTAACCATGGATTGAATGTTAAAAAAGCGAATGTTCTATGTAAAAAGGCAGTCCAGATTACATTCAGATACAACTTTTTGGTTTGTATGTGCTTGTGTCTCAAGTAAGTAGGTACTGCATTTTGACTATCCATGGCATCAAGGCAAAAGGCAGTATGTGTTTATTTCAAAAGAGAATGTCAAAATTTGAATGTCTAATATCAAATGAGTAACCAACTTCCCATTTTGAATGTTAAAACAGCTAATGTACACTATTATAAAATCCAGATTTACATTCAGATACTGCCTTTCGACTTTGTATCTGCTTGCGTTAGATGTAAGCAGATACTTGTAAGTAGATAAGCCCTACTGCCTTTTGACTATACATGGTGTCAATGAAAAAGGCAGTATGTGCTTATATCTCAAGTATTTCCATGCTATATTTTGAATGTCCAATATCCAGTAAGTAACCAACTTCACATTACGAATGTTAAATAAGGGAATGTTCAATATAAAAAACAATTCAGGTTTACATTCAGATACTGCCTTTTGGCCTTGAATCTGCTTGCGTTTCAAGTAAGCAGATACAAGTGGATACCATCTTTTGACTATGCATAGCCCCTCAAGAAAAAAGGCAGTATGTGCTTATTTCACAAGGATTTGTCAAATTTTGAATGTCCAATATCCAATAAATAACTAATTTTACGTTTTGAATGTCCAAGGTTTTATATCCGATAAGTAGCCAGCCTTATGGGGCTAAAGCATGCCCAATTAACAATGCGTGGGACGATCGCACATGTATAATATTTTTTTCACAGCTCAGCTAGACATATCATTTTATGTATTTAAGGCCTTTGGGAAATCTGTGAAATAAATTTCTGAAAACTACGCATTGACATACTTTCTGGGGTTTTGTTTTATATGCGATTGTTTGTGATGAAGCAGCTGCTCACACGGCATAATCATTGGAGCGAAGAAGAGTGAAAAACCTCCGTCACCAATGAAGATTGAGCCGAGACGAGTGAAACCGCCACAGATCTCGCCGATTTTGTGCAAATTCAACACATTTAAAGGTGATCTATCACCTCTTATATGGTATGAATAATTATGTCCTTATATGGGGTGATTGGCTATCATGTGACCCTCTCAGAGGGTCACATGATAGCCAATCATCCCATATAAGGAAACACTTGTGCCCCATCTTGTGGCAACTTCGATTTATTTGTCACAAATTTATTCATACAATTTAAGGGGTGATAGAGCACCTTTAACATCAGTGACCAGCAATTGAATACCCGCACGGAACTTTCACATATTTCATGAATCTAATGACTCATTTTCACGATTTTAGGGCGATCTAATTAGGCATGCTAGGTAAAACAGATTGTAATTATGGCAGCACGCTCAGTATATTTTGATGCTTTCCAAAGGTCTACGGAATCAAGTACGGTCAAATTGACATAAACAAAAGTATTTTTACAAACCATTAATGTTTCATCTCGACAAATCTCATAGCTGGAATCAGCCTTTTTGTTAAAAACGCCGTTTCGTGGGTCAGACCTTCTATCTGATGGTCCCCGGAAGAGTGAAGGTTAAGCCGCGGAAGAGCGCAATTTAGATAACTGTATAGCTGGCTTTCTCAGACGATTCCATTTGGAGACTACTATTTAATATTTAGTGTTTGCCGAAATCGTCATCAAATGTCTGTTACTGTTACATACAAAATTGTTTGACTTGTTCATTCTTCGCTAAAAAAACGCAAATAGGCCTCGCTCTATTTATATATTATAATAATCACGTCAAACGTGGTCCTGACTTTTCAGTCAATTCTTAACCAATTTTAATGAAATGTTACCATCACTACCTTCCCGTGATCTGGTGTGTACCATAAACATGTCATTGAAAAATATTTATATTATAAGTAGTATCAAGTAGCATAATAATTTAAACACGGTTGGTCACAGCCGCCACTGCGGATTCCATCAGATCTGTCATTTAACACTGTTTAATATGGAGAATTATGCTAAGCATTGTAGTGAGTTTTGATATCACAAATCTAACCTCTTCAAATCTCAACAAAACTGGAATATGTTTGTGAGTAAGCTGTATGAAAATAAACATAAACAAATAAATAAAAAAACAGCCATAATGTTCAGTCAAGAATAATAGATTATAACTGTAACATTACAACCTGACTTGATTTATTTATGAAATATACCTGTAACACGTCCTTATAAATTATAATATGTTGCCACAAGAAAACCGTGAAAATACAGAAATTGCAAGATATGGCTTCACGAAAAAAAAATCCTGTTTAGCTCATGACTGAATGTTTTAATAAATGTCTTTATTGTATGTTTACTATTTTTATTGTACATAAGTCTTGCTGCATTGAGGCTATCTTGTTATTGACACTACACAATATATTTTCTGATTCTTTCTATTGGTTGGAGATAAATTATTATTATTATTATTGATGTCCTTATATAGCGCAACATATTTTCATCTCTATGCGCTTCACATCAATCACATTAATTATTATTATACAATTTACATGTCATATACTTAATTCAAAACAATTTACTGTCTGTAGTGATGTCTAAATAACATTGTCTTTATGGCCTTCTTGAAAGTCTTGTTTCCTTGAACAGCGGGTGACAGCTTGCTCCACCGGGTAGGTCCGGCAATGGAGAAAGCACGATCTCCAGCCCATCGGTATGACCTTGGAACAGTGAGTTGCAGACCTTTACCTCTTCATTTGAATGGACACAATTTACCACATGTTTTTATTGTCAACATCTTAGATCCAGGGGAAGCCGGGGCTAACTGGGACACTTTTCTCTTTTGTCGCAGATAATACTAGAGTTAGACATTCCTTAGGAATTGAAAGAGGCTGATCCCCTTTCTAACTATTTGGAAACATGTAGTTTAACCTCAATAAATCGAGATTTGCCTCTGGTCTTGTCCCATTTAGTCCCATATATGGGGCATTCTTAAAAATCCCCCACAACAAGCAGGATATAAACTTAGATCTAAACAGAGAATGCTAAACCTGACCGAAGCTCGCATTTTTCTAATATTAATAATTCTTGGACCACAGAAGTTGATTGCTATTGGTCATTTATTAATGACAAGTATAATATATTAAAATTGTATTTTTGTATTATAATGGTACCGGTATAGGCATGCTGTACCATACATTCTTTATTAGATGTTACATTTATTTTTTAGATGTTGCATTGTTTTAAGTTTAAATTTAACAAAGACTCTTATGACAGTAACATATTGGCCACCTGAATAGACTGAATGTTTTTGAAACTCGAGCTCTATTATAGTCTGCTCTAAGGCGCCAATTGAGAAAAGTATCCTAATTAGCTCTGGTCTCTCCTACAAGGGGAATACAACATTTCAAGGTAAAGTTACATGTGAAAATATGATTTTCAACAAATGCAAGTTGGAACAAGTGTAAAATCTTTTTTGGTGTGATTTTGACTGGAAAATCGATTTCCGGTACTATTTTGATGATTCATGGTCATCTTCAAGATCAAATTCAAGGTAAAAATATGAAAATATAAATTGCCCAAAAAAAATAGCGACAACTCTGTTACCTAGTTCTACTTTTTTTTCAGTGGTGAATGCATTTCAATCTGTAATTTATTTTATATAGGCTTTCATCCCAAAATAAATTCCTCCACAACAAGCAGGATCTAAACTTTGATCTAAACACAGAACGCTAAGTAACCTGACCGAAGCTCGCACTTTTAACAATACAAATAATTCTTGGAACACTGGAGTTGATTGATATTGGTCATCTATTAATGACAAGCGTAACATATTAAAATGGTCCAAAAAACAGTTCTGATACCCTTCTTTTTGACAGTTCTTATTTCGCCATACAACATAGGCATGTTGTACCATACATCACAATAGAATTAAATGATCAAACAAATAAAAAGAAAAAAACGCCCCACACATTACTATAACAAATTATAAATGAGCTAATCATAAAGGAAGGAAAGCTGAGGTGGAGGTCGGTAACTTAGGTTTTCATTTAAATCAACCGAGCTAAGCTAGCGCTACATCTCAAAATCTCCAGAAGGCGGGTGCGATAGCATGCGGTCAGCAACGTCTTGACATACGCGCCTCTGGTGATTGACTAAGGTGCAGGTAAAGGTGCAGGTTTTTTATAGTCTGATATCAAGTCTGAAGACCTATCATCGGACTTTACATTTTACTCCCTGGTCACTGGACCTGTTCATTCGTGTGTCATTTCAACTCCCCGGGGAGCATACAGTCCTGCAGCCGTTTCGGCGCATTGAACTTATCTTACACATTGCCATCTCTGTCCTACCAGGTACTCATTTTCACCTGAGTCAAGTGAAGCATTTGAGGGTGAAGTGTCTTGCCCAAGACACACCATCTTAACAATGTCCCAAGATTGAGAGAGGAGAAACATGATATTTCTCTGAAAATCCTACACCAAGCGGGATTCGAGACCGCACGGCAGGCAGCGACATCGGCAGAGCGCCACGCTTTAACCATTGCGCCATGACTACACAACTATGATAAATGAACAGCGCTGCTTTTATGATTACATTAAAAAAACAGTAAATTACATAAACAATAAAAAAGCTCATATATGATCATCAGTACATTTTAAATACATCATAAAACAGAAATCTTCAACCGCCATAAAAGATTTCTTATTATAGCTCCCCTTTTGTAGAGAGAGGTGGGGACATATTACTTCACCCCTGTCCGCTCAGTCTGTCTCAGTATGTGCTGTGAGTCTGTATCACATTCATTTCTCTCCAGCGCTTTCTATCTTGCAGGCGGGCAAAGACGTTGACCCAATGCTGGGCTAATGTTGGCCCACCGTCTACGACGATAACCCAACATTAGACCAGTATTGGGTTACCGTGTTGTGTTTGGCCCCACATTGAATGTGGGCCAGCGTCACAGACGGTGAGCCAACATTAACCCGGCTTTGGTTCAAAGCATCGTGACCATACCGCCAGCATGCAGGTGCCCGCAGCATGAAGTACCGACTAGGACTGTATACTGGCTAGCACCGGCGATGCTGGCCCAAAATTTAACAGACATTGGGTCGAAAGTGAGGCTCATCTTCTTCTAAATTAAAATCACATATTCTACACAATCGTTCACGTGCTGGTACACAATGATATCTGCCAGTATAGATAGCTGAAGGCAAAATCCAACTTTAAAATTGGCAAAAAATATATCATTAATTTTATACTTTGGTATTAATAATTTACTATACATTTTTTATCTGATAAGAGGATTATGTTCATAAAGGGACTGACCACCACCTACTTTTAGTCATTGTTGTCAAAAAATCTAAACTTGACAGGTGCAATAATAGTTGTTTAATTGTATTTTTGTTGTTAATATATCATGCAGTCGAGTATTTCAACAACAAAATAAAAAAATGAATGACTATTGATACTAGTTTTACAAATTTGTCTAAAATTAGATGTTGAACAAACTGTGAGTTCATTAACTTGAGTTTAGAAGCGACGTCCGATTTCCATCGATTATTATCTACTATTTGCACTGGTATATGTGGTATATCTTTAAAGTTTATAATTATGTATATTATAGTCAATAAAATAACTGTGGATTTCACTCGTTCAACCCAACCATTATTATTTATAAAGTAGTTGAGAGCATTTAAAGGTAAACTGCTGATTTAATGTTATTAGCCTTTTCGATAGGACTTTTAGCATACATATAACATGTCTAGAAAACTGAGAAACCAACTCAATGTCACTGGAAAATACTTTAATGCTCGATTTGTAAATCAGTACAATCATGAGACTCCTGATAAATAGTCGGTATAGGGAGTAAAAAGGACAGTCAAACAATATTTTCATAACTGATGAACCCAACATAATTCTTCAACGTTTTATATATTAGGATCGTCCCTTGAAAAATAAGGAACATTTTTATTTTGAAAAGTAATGTAATTAAAATTCAGTACTTGTTATGCATTTTTGATAATATATAAATGGGCCCATGTTATCACCATTTGCCGGTTTCAGTTTGCCAAACAAATACATCATATTATACCAAAAATAATATGTGTACATGTTTGATTTAGTGTAATTGAAAGTATTTCGTACTTATTCAAGACTTTTAGTGTACCGTGTACCTGGTTGCATAGCATAAGACGACTCCTGGTAGCAGAGTTATAATCGCATGTATTTTAATCAATAATATAATACATAATACAATAAGCAATGATTATTTTTATCCGTATGTAATAAAATTGAACTAGAAGTCTCAAATTGTAACGGAAATGGCCACTTGTGATCTGAAAATCTAGTCGGCCAATTTATGATATCCACTTTTATCTGCTAGTATTTGAGAATATATAACTTTACCGGAAATTGTAACTAAAATTAAGTTGCATTAGCTTTGCAAAGTTTAGACCACGTTCGAGTAATTTACGTAATAGTAAAATGTCTTCTAGAATATATGGTTTATGGTTATCATAACATATATATATATATATATATATCATATCAACAAATGTATTTACATACGTATAATAATATGAGTTTGTTATTATTTATGTAATTTCAGTATATCTGTGTATTATTTAGATTGTGTTGTCAATGGTCCATATAAAATCAAGAAATAGATGAACGATTCGCCCTTCATTATGCATACTTCACAAGCTTAATGAACACAATAATAATATAGATGGAACATTTTATCACAATTTCGCGGAAAGCAATTCCATCATATTATACACAAATATTGAAGATATTTAACAAATTTGTGTACATGCATATGTTTTTTGGTAATATTGAAAGTATTTTGTATTTATCATGTTTATTCCAGACTGATTTTGGTGCACCTCGTAGTTGGGTACATATAATAAGACTGCTACTGCCAGCAACTCTATAATCCCCTATTTTAATTATAATAATTATAATAAATAACACGATAAACACTGACATTCACATACTTATATAATGACATTGGGCTGGAACGCCTGGAAGTCGTAAATTGCTTTGCAAAGTTTATACCACGTTCGAGGTTACGTAACAGTAATATACAAATTCTATAGATAAATGATTAATAGTTTATGTCATGGTATTTGATGTATATAATTCATAATTATCAACACCAAATGAAGTTATATTAATATACAGATGTGAGTTTGTGTCTATTTCTAATATTTCAGTATCTCTGTTTGTCGTGGAATATCAGCTGGCTTGGCATTTTTAGCTTCTCTTTTCAGGAAGTATAATTCTTCTACCATTCCGTATGTCTAAAAATACCATATCACAGAATGCATGCTGATTATTGTAAATGTGATTAGCTGTAAGTAGGGCCTTCACAGTGAACAGTGACTATATTTAAAGAAGCCGGAATATAAGCAAAACAAACTTCAAATTATGTGACTTGGGGGATCTTGCCAAGTTAAAGATGCGAAAATAAAATTGGATTGGCCAGATCCCACACACCCACCATGTAATGTACAATGTGGAAACATGTACATTAAAAACACACAAAAAAATACGAGTTGGGGCTTGACGCACTCACCCACTTCAGAGTTTTTCACAGATTTTTAGGATTTTTTTAACTAGACATAAGCCCTGAGCGAACTCATTCTTTATGAAAGCCAACATAATGTCGAAATATAATAAATGTTGTCGTATTTATACTTTGTGAATTTATATATTATATGATTATACGATGTCTTACCCAATCATAGAAGAGAGCGGTTTCTCTACTGATAACAACCACCTCTTTTCTTTTCCATCCTTTCAGAATTTCCCTCACCCTCGCCGCCACCTCGGGATGTATCTTCTTCAGGTTGAAGACATTGACCCGTCTTTGAAGTGCCATTCTGTCAGCACTGGTTATGTTGGTAATAAACTCCTGACAATCTGTCCATTTCTTTTAAATAATTTCATAGGTGAATTTGATAAATACAAATAACAGTACAAAATGTTTATGAATGCTTGACAATAAATAATATTGGCCTGTACATTATTTTTGTAATATACACACAAACGCTTTTTAAAAATGCTATTTACAAGAGGAACAACGAGGAAACCAATATGCATGCAAATATTCAATATGAGAACTGACAAAATGTACTTTTTTAGTTTATCAATGAAAAAACGGCATCCTCACCATGGAGTTATTTCAAACCCCCTGTTGTCACTAACTTTACAATTGCCGCAGATTCTGCCAGATTTCGGGGTGTCACGTCAGACTAATGTTATCAATGTTTATTTGCTATCATAGTATGTTATTATGTTTTGCACAACTACTATTAGTGTATACCTGTGTTTTGCCTTCGTGTTCACCCAGCATGAGAAATGCTGCCCTCATTATGTCGTGAACCCCATCAGGAGGGTAATTATAACTTCTTATCTTGCTCATCATAGCTTGATCCATATTTAGAATAATTTGTCGAAGTCGTTTTATTCTCGCCAACGATTTCAGTACAAGCCTAGCTTCTGTCATCTTTAGAAACATAAGAGACACACTTGTTTAAATATAACTTTGTAGGACGTTTGTTGAACATTAATCTGAATATTGGACGGAAAGGGCAATATATATTAACACGCAGTTATCCGATGTTTCTTGAGGTGTTCAACTGTTTCACACTTGGCCAGATGGTATATGATGTCCTAATCTGGTGACAAAGCTATTTTTCAACAATTCTACATTTCAACTCATTCGATATTCGTCTAATTTGTAAGTAAGCGATATTAAGTCGGTCATTACAATGCCAATAAACAATGGCCTCTGATTGGTGGCAATACCAGAGCATGCTGTGGGCCTCCCGAGCAAACACGGGGCATTCACCCGATGTTGTTTCAACGTTGGCCCACCGCTTTTGACGCTGGTCCAGCATTGACACAGTATTGAGTGAATGTACTGTGTTTGCTGATCAGCTAGATGGTATAGTACACGTGCATGAGTCAGCACAACTTACTAGAAATATCTCTTTCTACCAAACAAGACACATTGTGGCACTGTTGGCTAAATGTTGGGCCAGCGTCGCCTCTGATGTGCCAATGTAAAGCTAACGTTGACTCCTTGCATTGTGTTTGCTGGGAGAAATGTGCACGCCTGCGGGTGAAGGGGGGGGGGGCGAGTTGTACAGACCCATGACTTTTGGAAAGTCTGTTTTTTTATCAATGAAAATATATATCCCATGTTGCGTAGGCCTCTGAGCTCAAGAATTTGATGTCATGGTACACATCACAATGTAAAACATAATTATTTATTTTCATTTCGATTTGTAGCCTGCCCATAATAGATGCGGAGCCTAGCAAAAGTAGCATCAATCTCCATTTAAACTAGCTTTTACCGGTGCGAAAAGTTTGCAAAGCTATGAAACAATACGTGCTGATTTCTACCACCACCCTTACCCCGATGCACGTATATGAAACAGTTGTATGTGAAATTCAGGGATCTCACACCAAAATAGTTTATTTGGCAAAAAATAACAGATGTACAAAATATAGGTTAAAAACATATTTGCCAGGAGACTCCCACTAAGACCACTTGGTCGCTAGGCGTGAAAGCCACCTGCAAAAAACATCTAATAGTTATACCATAGATTCACCAAAATATCTAGGCCTATGGTTATACAAACGATACTAAATCTGATACATACATTTTGATAGAGAAACTTGACAAAACATATCAACTCAAAGATAAATTGCTGCAGAAGAGTTTGAAAATAGCAGTGATAATATTGTGACGGTAAGGGTTCCACCACTGTATCATTTTTGTGCAGTGAGACATTTATTCTGTGTTTACATCCAAACACGTGGGCTTCCTTTTTGTCCTGGACTTCCTGTGAAGTTATGTGATTAATAGTGAAGTCCCTGTTTATTTTGCTTACTTAAATAACTCCATAATTTTGATGTTATTAAATGCTAGATGTTCAGGTAATATTATCTTGTTATTTATAATTTGTATCGATCTAATATGTTTTGAATAGTGTATTTTTGGAGTCATAATTAACTGGACTCTTTATTCATTGTGTAAGGATGTGTGATTCGGCAGCCTGATCACACCATGTGGTCTTATATATTGTAATGGCGCAGTAATCTTGATCCAGGGTTGATCAAGATCTGGCACACTGTTTCCAGCCCCTTCTTCTTCAGACCACTGAGCAGGACAGACCTATAGTCATGTAGAGAGATCAGTGAAGGCTACGACCATGTGTGATCCAGCCATGTGCTTTTAACTTTACTTTAGTCTTCCAAATTATACTTCCAAATTATACAATCTACTGATCAATATCAGATATTTAATCTGAATAGAACATAAATTCTCAAGACTCAAGCATTCGAAATCAAACATTCCAGGTAGGAGAATTAGCACATGGCATGGTGAATTGGTCGCTGCTATTAACACAGGCTCTTCATAGTTTACAGCCCTTCTAAATTGAAACTCTGTATCTAAAGCATAATTGATTCTTTTCACCTTTAATTTCAGTGATACTGTTGATATCAGATTTAAGTCTATGTAACATTATAATGACTATGACTCTAGTATGACCAGACTGTCATACAGAGTGATAAACATTATAATCTAGCAGTCAGCTGGTCATTTATAGTCCTTTAATTATCAAGTTAAACTAATGGTCTAGATCCACATAATTTGTACCTGATTATCATTGCAAGATATCACAGGCCCTGACCATTCCCTTTGCTATTTTATTATTCCAAGTCCGTATTATTCAGTGTAATCTGGGGAAGTTTAGGCCTATTGCCAAGTACAGGCAATAGTATTATTTATTGTACTTTACTTTATTGTTTTCAAGTTCAAGTATTAAGATTGCCTTTAGTGGTGAGAAATGTGTGTCTGTTAAAGACAGCGTGAGTGGTGCCTAGGTCTAGAAGGCTAGGTGATCGGTTATGTTAAAGGGTAGGCAGTGGTGCCTATATCAGAGATTAGGTGATCGGGAGTTCTGATTAGGTGCTCAGTGAGTCCGGGTTATGGTCCAGATGTAAAGGGTACTTACTTGGGATCATCTAGTGTCCAAGGCGGAAGTTGGGTTGGTGCCCGGTGGGACCCGTTAGCATGGTTAGTGACCTAGTGTAAGGATCTGTGGGGCCGGGACATAACTCGTGGCCCTGGGTAGCCTAATAGACTCATTAACTGTCCTACGCCTATTTACCCTGTAGTCCAGAGGAGGGTTAACTGGCACAAAGTAATCTTTATTGCACCACCAGGTATCTAATTACCCCCTGGTGTTGCATATTCTTTTGGAATATCATATTGTGACCATGTACTGTCACTAGCGATAGATTGCTAATGAGTTAGCATCGGGTGAGCATTTATTCATCCGGTATTTTATTATATAAGCTTTCATATGTTGTAGCATCAACAGGGACTTGCTTAAGCATATCTCTGTTGCTGCCTAGTCACAAGCTGTAAAGTGACTTATCACGTATGAATACTGTGTCATACTGTGTATATATGTAAAAGTGATTTTATATTAGAATAAAGCGTGTAGATAGTGGTTATAAGTTTTGTGCCTTTCTGGAGCTTACTTATTTGTAAGTTCTGTTGAATTGTCTGTTCGACGCTTTTTCCCCTCAATATCAATAATTATTAGTTGCCGATTTTGCTCGATATCGCTCTGTTTTGTCGTCTGTTCGATACGTGTAATTCGAACGATTAGTATCCCAATGTCATCCGGTTAAGCTGATTATTTCCATACAGTTTCGCTCGGCTGTTCAGTCTGCATTTATAAGTCCTGACAAATTTGTAATAATGTAGGCTGGAGTAGTCACTTAACCGTGACATTATTCTGGTGTCAGAAGTGGGATCCAGTTGCTGAAAGACAAGATGTTGGAGATCGGAGTGGCCCTGGCTACGGCAAGCGTCCCCACAGCTAGTTCTGTTGATGATCACCTGATTTGTACACCCCAGGATGACATTTCCGCACCTACAGTCACAAGAGATCATTTAAAGGAAGACACCAGTAAGGTTGTGACCATAGAGAAGGAAGAGGAATTCCCACCCGAGCATCTAGAATGTGACATCTCTGCAATTCAGGCAGATGCTGACTGTGAGATTGCGTCTGGAGAGCAGGAACTACAGGCAAAGCCTTCGGCAGTGATGCAGGACGAGACTACAGCAGAAGTGAAGGAGGATGTACCAGAGGAGGTTACAGCAGAGGTGCAGTCACAGGTGCAGGAGAGGACTACAGCAGAGGTACCTGAAGGGACCACAGTAGCAGTCAGTACTGAGACTGTACTAGTTCCAGACCTACCACACAAATGTGATGAAGTACCAGAGAACTTGCCACTCACTGAAGGTCAAGAACCAGGACAGGAACAGTCCATCCCTTTTGACCAGTGTAGCCCACTCGAGAAAGCACGCAAAGTTATGACAGCCGATCAGTGTAGTGTTGACGAGATACTTAACGACAAGACCGACAAGCAAGATGGTGACAGATTTGTTAGGAATACACTACCTCAGCTAGGAGGAGAGATCACCCAAGAAAACCTAGAGCCATTACCAACGAGAAACGTTTCCTGGCATACCATATCTGGGGATCTGATATTCCACCTGATGTCAATTTTGACCGCTTTTTGTTTTTACTATGTTTCCATGTTTTTCTATGTAGGAACGCGGGTTTTCACTTGGACAGAGGGTTCAGCCACTCCAAACTGTGAATGCGCCCTGACAATAGAGTCAGAGCTGACATGGGAGCCGGAGCTACCACTGAAGAATATGGACTTCAAAAGCGAATGCAGACCAATACCAGCCGATAGTTGTTCTTGGCGAACAGCTATGATATCAATTTTGACATGCTCCCTCAGTGATGTATTTGCTGCTGCCTTCATGTCTGCTGTTATGAGACCCCAGGCTTACGCCTGGACAGAGGGTCCATTCCCTACCAGATGTGACCTCAGATGCAGATGTTTTGTCAAGCCAGAGTATCCGCCAAAGAGTGTGAAAGACAAGCCGGGATGGAGAGCTTCACAGGATCTTGGCTTTGTGTTAACTGGCATGCAGTCCCCGAAAATGTTGGCAAACTTACAATGGATGGAATCTGGACCAAAATATTCCAGCTTCCCACCACTGTTGGTTGAGATTTTCACTGCATTACCGGCCCCTTATGTGGAAGGTGAAAAGTCACAGCCCGAGAGACAGTCTGCAGTGTTCCAGTGAATTAAAGACATTGTGTTCCAGCCAGAAGACTGTCTGCAGTGATTCCAGTGTTGCAAGACTTTATGTGCCAGTCACTACATTGTATTTTTCTGGTACTGGACGGGAGTTACATGGTTTTATATGGATCATTTTTTTTCTTATTCTTTGGATCCATATGTTTTAAGTTCTCTTGTTGTACTCCCGCAGAGATATAATTAGTGACCAATTGTTATCATTTTATACCATGTTTATGGAAGACAATATTTTGCAAGTATATGGCAATTTAGTCACAATTTAGACTTAACAGTATCACATATTATCTGGTTAGGTTTGAAATATGTATTTGTATTATTTTAATTGCAATGTATTTGGTCAGGTAGGTTGAACCAGTTGTCTAATTTTATATTTTTAGTTTTACCTCCCCTGAGTTTTGGTCGTCTACGAGGACGTGAAGACGAGGGACAGATGGTGGTGTGACGGTAAGGGTTCCACCACTGTATCATTTTTGTGCAGTGAGACCTTTATTCTGTGTTTACATCCAAACACGTGGGCTTCCTTTTTGTCCTGGACTTCCTGTGAAGTTATGTGATTAATAGTGGAGTCCCTGTTTATTTTGCTTACTTAAATAACTCCATAATTTTGATGTTATTAAATGCTAGATGTTCAGGTAATATTATCTTGTTATTTATAATTTGTATCGATCTAATATGTTTTGAATAGTGTATTTTTGGAGTCATAATTAACCGGACTCTTTATCCATTGTGTAAGGATGTGTGATTCGGCAGCCTGATCACACCATGTGGTCTTATATATTGTAATGGCGCAGTAATATTGATCCAGGGTTGATCAAGATCTGGCACACTGTTTCCAGCCCCTTCTTCTTCAGACCACTGAGCAGGACAGACCTATAGTCATGTAGAGAGATCAGTGAAGGCTACGACCATGTGTGATCCAGCCATGTGCTTTTAACTTTACTTTAGTCTTCCAAATTATACTTCCAAATTATACAATCTACTGATCAATATCAGATATTTAATCTGAATAGAACATAAATTCTCAAGACTCAAGCATTCGAAATCAAACATTCCAGGTAGGAGAATTAGCACATGGCATGGTGAATTGGTCGCTGCTATTAACACAGGCTCTTCATAGTTCATAGCCCTTCTAAATTGAAACTCTGTATCTAAAGCATAATTGATTCTTTTCACCTTTAATTTCAGTGATACTGTTGATATCAGATTTAAGTCTATGTAACATTATAATGACTATGACTCTAGTATGACCAGACTGCCATACAGAGTGATAGACATTATAATCTAGCAGTCAGCTGGTCATTTATAGTCCTTTAATTATCAAGTTAAACTAATGGTCTAGATCCACATAATTTGTACCTGATTATCATTGCAAGATATCACAGGCCCTGACCATTCCCTTTGCTATTTTATTATTCCAAGTCCGTATTATTCAGTGTAATCTGGGGAAGTTTAGGCCTATTGCCAAGTACAGGCAATAGTATTATTTATTGTACTTTACTTTATTGTATTAAGATTGCCTTTAGTGGTGAGAAATGTGTGTCTGTTAAAGACAGCGTGAGTGGTGCCTAGGTCTAGAGGGCTAGGTGATCGGTTATGTTAAAGGGTAGGCAGTGGTGCCTATATCAGATATTAGGTGATCGGGAGTTCTGATTAGGTGCTCAGTGAGTCCGGGTTATGGTCCAGATGTAAAGGGTACTAATTTGGGATCATCTAGTGTCCAAGGCGGAAGTCGGGTTGGTGCCCGGTGGGACCCGTTAGCATGGTTAGTGACCTAGTGTAAGGATCTGTGGGGCCGGGACATAACTCGTGGCCCTGGGTAGCCTAATAGACTCATTAACTGTCCTACGCCTATTTACCCTGTAGTCCAGAGGAGGGTTAACTGGCACAAAGTAATCTTTATTGCACCACCAGGTATCTAATTACCCCCTGGTGTTGCATATTCTTTTGGAATATCATATTGTGACCATGTACTGTCACTAGCGATAGATTGCTAATGAGTTAGCATCGGGTGAGCATTTATTCATCCGGTATTTTATTATATAAGCTTTCATATGTTGTAGCATCAACAGGGACTTGCTTAAGCATATCTCTGTTGCTGCCTAGTCACAAGCTGTAAAGTGACTTATCACGTATGAATACTGTGTCATACTGTGTATATATGTAAAAGTGATTTTATATTAGAATAAAGCGTGTAGATAGTGGTTATAAGTTTTGTGCCTTTCTGGAGCTTACTTATTTGTAAGTTCTGTTGAATTGTCTGTTCGACGCTTTTTACCCTCAATATCAATAATTATTAGTTGCCGATTTTGCTCGATATCGCTCTGTTTTGTCGTCTGTTCGATACGTGTAATTCGAACGATTAGTATCCCAATGTCATCCGGTTAAGCTGATTATTTCCATACAGTTTCGCTCGGCTGTTCAGTCTGCATTTATAAGTCCTGACAAATTTGTAATAATGTAGGCTGGAGTAGTCACTTAACCGTGACAATATTTGTTTTTCCCAACAATAATATTGTGACATTTGTATGTGAAAGAGTACATCGGCAAGTATGTAAATTGGCTGATATACCCTTTTACATCCAAGATGACGATTAAAAATAAAGTGTTATTATTTATAGCAAAACAATCAGAAGCTGATTAAAAAATAGTATTTAAGTATTTGTATTTAAGCACGGATAGCAGTTTTCTCGAATACATTAAGTATGTTAACAAGCCAAATACTTTATTTTAATATAAATAATAATAATAATAATAAACTGCTTTAGCGTCTAAATCCTCCGAGCTCACAGGCGCGACAAACATAAAATGTGATCCGACTCATAGTTCCAAAACCGTTTGTGTTTGTCGTCTGGGCCAACCGGACCACCAAGGATTCAAGTCGGAAAAGATAGATAGATAGATAGATAGTATTTATTTGACCTTTGACAAAGATAAAAATTACACAACAATATATATACATTGGTGGTCTGGAGACTCTTTTTAAGGTCGATTGGGACCGCTAGCAAAAGAGCCACCGCAAAACGTTCAGACAACAACAATTTTAAAAGGAAATAAACATATATACATATGAAAAATATAATGATTTTTAAATTGTAATAAATAAGAAATGACAGTTAAATATTGGCATTTTTGCATGAATAGCACTGTGCATTGTTGCACGTACTTGAATATAAAGTTATAAAGTATTTTTTTATATAATTAGAGAAACCTTTAAAACTATGTGTTTGAACTTTATCATGAATTATATTTGGCGTATGATTTATTTTCTGAATTAGATCGTATCGTAAACATTTTTTGCGAAATTCGCTTCTGGTTTCAATTTGTCTAATATTTAAACACTTCCTGGTATTATAATTGTGTAAGTTGGTGATCTGGTCTGGACAAAAATCTTTAAAAAAATCGGGTACATTACTGTGGATACATTTAAAAACAAATTTGTGTTGGTTGAGTTCAAAAATATGATTGACTTTTAATAGGTTAAATTTTATAAATATTGGGTCTGTATGACTAAATATAGGACATTTATCAATTATTCTAAGAACCCTTTTTTGAAGTTTATATACCCGTTTGAAATCATACCCCCACGCAAGAATACAGTAATGTATGTGTGGTAGAATCAACGTGTTATACAGTGCTAGTAGTATATTATTGGGTAACGTAGTCTTTAAACAATTTATTATTCCCACGGACTGGGACATTTTGTTACATATTTTATTAACATGTGTTTTCCAAGTGAGATTATTGTTTATAAGTAGGCCTAAAAAGTTGAATTCCTTCACATGATCTATGTCATTGTTATTAAGCTTAATATTCGGTATATGAATCTTTCTGGGGGGTTTATAAAATAACATGAATTTGGATTTGTCGCAATTTGGTGATAACAAATTAGCCGCCAGCCAATCAGCGACTTTTTTCATCTCGGAGTTAATTTTTGTCTCTAGTATTTGTCTATTTGACATGTCCTGTTTGTTAAGGTTAATTAAAAAAGTGGTATCGTCCGCATAGGAAATTAATTTAAACAATTTTGTTGATTCGGGTAAATCGTTAATGTATACTAGAAATAATAGAGGGCCTAATATGGATCCTTGCGGTACACCTGTGGTGATTGGAAGTAAATTTGATTTGATTTGATTAATTTCGACGTATTGTTTTCTGTCAGATAGATAATTTCCTAGCAAATTCAGATACATGTCTTTTATGCCAAGAAAGCTAAGTTTATGTAGGAGAATGTTATGGTCTAAAGTATCGAAGGCTTTAGATAAGTCTAAAAAAATGGCTAGCGGAACTTGCCCATTATCCATAGCACCTGATATTCTATCGACCAATTCAAGTGCTGCAAGTTCCGTTAAGTGATTAGATCTAAATCCATATTGACTTCCATATAGAAGATAATTTTTTAAAAGGTATGAATTTAATTGTTCATGGATAACTTTTTCAAATATTTTAGAAATGCTGTTGAGAAGTGAAATGGGTCGATAGTTATTGACAGTAGTGGGGTCATCTTTTTTAAATAATGGTACAACTTTAGCAATTTTTAGGCTGTCTGGAAATATGCCTGTTTCTAATGATTGATTGATTATTATGGTTAATGAGGGAACAATCTCCTGTTTTATTAATTTTATTAAATTGTTACTAAAATTGTCTGGTCCAGCACTTGTTTTAGGCTTTAAACTGTCAATAATTTTGCTCACAGAGGCTTCGGTAACCTTTTCAAAAACCAAACGTTTTTTTGTAGGATTTTTTAGATAATTTGAATATTTATTTGAACGAGATTTTGGATGGCTGATTTTTTCTAGAAATGTCCTGTCCAATATTAATAAAATAGGTATTGAAATGGTTTACAATATCAAGCATATTGCTTGTTAAATTGCCAGCTATGTTAATATTATCTGCGAATCCTTTATGTTTTTTATTATTTTTATTTAAAATTGTAGAAATAGTGGCCCAAGTTTGTTTTAAATCTGACTTATATTTAAGAAATATTTGTGAATAGTATTGTTTTTTAGCGATAAATATGGTACGTCTTAGAATATAATTGTATGTTTTAAAGTTTGTTTTGAGTATACGATAATGATTTGATTCTAAAGGACTTTTACATAGATTTTTATACATTTTATCTCGCTTATTAATCGATTTTACAATAGCAGATGTAATCCATGGTGATTTCTTATGTTTTCGTTTGTTTATTTTTTTCTTTTTAACTGGTAGATTATTTTGTTTAGCATTAATGAGAATGTCCTGAAATTTTTTATAATTTATATTTGGATCAAGTGATTGACTGTTTGTAACCTTGTCTACAAGATCTGCTCTTTCTATTTCTTCCTTAAATTTCATCAAGGCTTCCGAGGATTGGTCGCAAGTAAATATATAGTTAGTTAAAGGTTTAATGTGCGTTATATTTTCAATACTTAAATAATAAGGGAAATGGTCTGATAGTTTGGAAGTCAGGACACACGTTGAACTGTTACATATTTTAGGTGATAGTTTACAGAAAAAATTGTCGATTAATGATCCACTGCGTTCAGCAAGTCTCGTGGGAAGAGTAATTTGAGGATAAAACCCAAAAGAATTCACTGTGTCTAAAAATTCACAAAAAATAGGTTTACTTGTTATTTTTAGTAAGTCAATGTTGTAGTCACCAGCCAGTATAACTTCGCTGTTACGAGTGTTTAGTGTGGAAAGAATGGGAGTGATATCGGAAATAAAAGATTGGTAATTATGGTTGTGGTTACGTGGTGGTCTGTATATGTTTCCAGCAATAACCGCTTTATTTAAATTTTCACCAGTTATTTTAAGAAAAAGACTTTCCCAGAAGGTCGAGTCGGTATGTAATTCCAAAAATTCAAATTTATATTCGGTACTTAGATAAAAGGCTAATCCAGCATGAGAGCTACATCTAGCAGGTTGAAAAATTAACTCATAGCCTTCTATTTGTAAACCACTTAAAGAACTATTTTCAGTCAACCACGTTTCTTGTAAACAAATTATACTCAATTTACATCCATTATTTCGTAGCGTCTCAACCAGTACTTCAAATTCATTGAATTTAGCGCGTAATGATTGAATATTTAAACTAAGTATTGAAAAATTATTTTGATGCTTACCACAAAAGGATATAAATTCTTCATTGTTCATATATGGGGAATTTTTAACTGATGGTATTTGATTGGTATTTAAGATATCTATTTCAATATCATTTCCAATAACATGTGTTAGGGAATTTACCTTTGTGCCGCCATACCTCTCTAAAATATCATTAGTCGCACTCATTGTTAAGGTAATTATAATATAGTGAAGTATGAATATAGCGATATATGTTAGGCGTGGCGATGGCGGCAGAGAGACGCGGCCAATACAAATAAATTATAGAGAAGTAATGGTTTGCATAGGAAACATTACATTTGATTTCATATTTGACGAGAGTTAGACAATTATTATTAAGGTTATTAGTCACGATCAGTTTGTGAGCATGAGTAAAGTATAGTAATGCCAATATATAATACCAGGAATTGAGAAATACAAATGATATATGAATGATGATGGGGTACATAAATATATCTTGAAATATATCACAATAATCGAGTTTTTCAAGATTGATGATAAAAAAGTGATTTTTTCGAAAATGGTAATAATGCATAATTATCATGGGTACATATCGCCAGTGGTTTCTTGAAAAATCATGTACATTTACCAATATGCACGGTGCATAAACAAACAGTAGTTTGCTAATTGGGTTATTTATCTTCATATGACAGTAATAAAATAACAGATAAAACAGCAACATGAGAAAAAAGAAACAAAAACACCTGTCTTTGAGGAAGATCATCTGTGGATCCTCATGCATGGACAGGTTACAATGGGTGGGGTGACAAAATGTACGTGCGGTAGTGAAGTGTGATTTGTGTTATTACAGGATGGAGTTATTTTCGAAACATAATGTGCACATAGTGATTTGTAAATAGCACACAAGAAAGCGATTTATATGTACATACAATGATAATGGTTCATCAGTTTATCAGTCGATTATGTTAAAGGGTAGGCAGTGGTGCCTATATCAGAGATTAGGTGATCGGGAGTTCTGATTAGGTGCTCAGTGAGTCCGGGTTATGGTCCAGATGTAAAGGGTACTTACTTGGGATCATCTAGTGTCCAAGGCGGAAGTCGGGTTGGTGCCCGGTGGGACCCGTTAGCATGGTTAGTGACCTAGTGTAAGGATCTGTGGGGCCGGGACATAACTCGTGGCCCTGGGTAGCCTAATAGACTCATTAACTGTCCTACGCCTATTTACCCTGTAGTCCAGAGGAGGGTTAACTGGCACAAAGTAATCTTTATTGCACCACCAGGTATCTAATTACCCCCTGGTGTTGCATATTCTTTTGGAATATCATGTTGTGACCATGTACTGTCACTAGCGATAGATTGCTAATGAGTTAGCATCGGGTGAGCATTTATTCATCCGGTATTTTATTATATAAGCTTTCATATGTTGTAGCATCAACAGGGACTTGCTTAAGCATATCTCTGTTGCTGCCTAGTCACAAGCTGTAAAGTGACTTATCACGTATGAATACTGTGTCATACTGTGTATATATGTAAAAGTGATTTTATATTAGAATAAAGCGTGTAGATAGTGGTTATAAGTTTTGTGCCTTTCTGGAGCTTACTTATTTGTAAGTTCTGTTGAATTGTCTGTTCGACGCTTTTTCCCCTCAATATCAATGATTATTAGTTGCCGATTTTGCTCGATATCGCTCTGTTTTGTCGTCTGTTCGATACGTGTAATTCGAACGATTAGTATCCCAATGTCATCCGGTTAAGCTGATTATTTCCATACAGTTTCGCTCGGCTGTTCAGTCTGCATTTATAAGTCCTGACAAATTTGTAATAATGTAGGCTGGAGTAGTCACTTAACCGTGACAATATTTGTTTTTCCCAACAATAATATTGTGACATTTGTATGTGAAAGAGTACATCGGCAAGTATGTAAATTGGCCGATATACCCTTTTACATCCAAGATGACGATTAAAAATAAAGTGTTATTATTTATAGCAAAACAATCAGAAGCTGATTAAAAAATAGTATTTAAGTATTTGTATTTAAGCACGGATAGCAGTTTTCTCGAATACATTAAGTATGTTAACAAGCCAAATACTTTATTTTAATATAAATAATAATAATAATAATAAACTGCTTTAGCGTCTAAATCCTCCGAGCTCACAGGCGCGACAAACATAAAATGTGATCCGACTCATAGTTCCAAAACCGTTTGTGTTTGTCGTCTGGGCCAACCGGACCACCAAGGATTCAAGTCGGAAAAGATAGATAGATAGATAGATAGATAGATAGATAGTATTTATTTGACCTTTGACAAAGATAAAAATTACACAACAATATATATACATTGGTGGTCTGGAGACTCTTTTTAAGGTCGATTGGGACCGCTAGCAAAAGAGCCACCGCAAAACGTTCAGACAACAACAATTTTAAAAGGAAATAAACATATATACATATGAAAAATATAATGATTTTTAAATTGTAATAAATAAGAAATGACAGTTAAATATTGGCATTTTTGCATGAATAGCACTGTGCATTGTTGCACGTACTTGAATATAAAGTTATAAAGTATTTTTTTATATAATTAGAGAAACCTTTAAAACTATGTGTTTGAACTTTATCATGAATTATATTTGGCGTATGATTTATTTTCTGAATTAGATCGTATCGTAAACATTTTTTGCGAAATTCCCTTCTGGTTTCAATTTGTCTAATATTTAAACACTTCCTGGTATTATAATTGTGTAAGTTGGTGATCTGGTCTGGACAAAAATCTTTAAAAAAATCGGGTACATTACTGTGGATACATTTAAAAACAAATTTGTGTTGGTTGAGTTCAAAAATATGATTGACTTTTAATAGGTTAAATTTTATAAATATTGGGTCTGTATGACTAAATATAGGACATTTATCAATTATTCTAAGAACCCTTTTTTGAAGTTTATATACCCGTTTGAAATCATACCCCCACGCAAGAATACAGTAATGTATGTGTGGTAGAATCAACGTGTTATACAGTGCTAGTAGTATATTATTGGGTAACGTAGTCTTTAAACAATTTATTATTCCCACGGACTGGGACATTTTGTTACATATTTTATTAACATGTGTTTTCCAAGTGAGATTATTGTTTATAAGTAGGCCTAAAAAGTTGAATTCCTTCACATGATCTATTTCATTGTTATTAAGCTTAATATTCGGTATATGAATCTTTCTGGGGGGTTTATAAAATAACATGAATTTGGATTTGTCGCAATTTGGTGATAACAAATTAGCCGCCAGCCAATCAGCGACTTTTTTCATCTCGGAGTTAATTTTTGTCTCTAGTATTTGTCTATTTGACATGTCCTGTTTGTTAAGGTTAATTAAAAAAGTGGTATCGTCCGCATAGGAAATTAATTTAAACAATTTTGTTGATTCGGGTAAATCGTTAATGTATACTAGAAATAATAGAGGGCCCAATATGGATCCTTGCGGTACACCTGTGGTGATTGGAAGTAAATTTGATTTGATTTGATTAATTTCGACGTATTGTTTTCTGTCAGATAGATAATTTCCTAGTAAATTCAGATACATGTCTTTTATGCCAAGAAAGCTAAGTTTATGTAGGAGAATGTTATGGTCTAAAGTATCGAAGGCTTTAGATAAGTCTAAAAAAATGGCTAGCGGAACTTGCCCACTATCCATAGCACCTGATATTCTATCGACCAATTCAAGTGCTGCAAGTTCCGTTAAGTGATTAGATCTAAATCCATATTGACTTCCATATAGAAGATAATTTTTTAAAAGGTATGAATTTAATTGTTCATGGATAACTTTTTCAAATATTTTAGAAATGCTGTTGAGAAGTGAAATGGGTCGATAGTTATTGACAGTAGTGGGGTCATCTTTTTTAAATAATGGTACAACTTTAGCAATTTTTAGGCTGTCTGGAAATATGCCTGTTTCTAATGATTGATTGATTATTATGGTTAATGAGGGAACAATCTCCTGTTTTATTAATTTTATTAAATTGTTACTAATATTGTCTGGTCCAGCACTTGTTTTAGGCTTTAAACTGTCAATAATTTTGCTCACAGAGGCTTCGGTAACCTTTTCAAAAACCAAACGTTTTTTTGTAGGATTTTTTAGATAATTTGAATATTTATTTGAACGAGATTTTGGATGGCTGATTTTTCTAGAAATGTCCTGTCCAATATTAATAAAATAGGTATTGAAATGGTTTACAATATCAAGCATATTGCTTGTTAAATTGCCAGCTATGTTAATATTATCTGCGAATCCTTTATGTTTTTTATTATTTTTATTTAAAATTGTAGAAATAGTGGCCCAAGTTTGTTTTAAATCTGACTTATATTTAAGAAATATTTGTGAATAGTATTGTTTTTTAGTAAATATGGTACGTCTTAGAATATAATTGTATGTTTTAAAGTTTGTTTTGAGTATACGATAATGATTTGATTCTAAAGGACTTTTACATAGATTTTTATACATTTTATCTCGCTTATTAATCGATTTTACAATAGCAGATGTAATCCATGGTGATTTCTTATGTTTTCGTTTGTTTATTTTTTTCTTTTTAACTGGTAGATTATTTTGTTTAGCATTAATGAGAATGTCCTGAAAATTTTTATAATTTATATTTGGATCAAGTGATTGACTGTTTGTAACCTTGTCTACAAGATCTGCTCTTTCTATTTCTTCCTTAAATTTCATCAAGGCTTCCGAGGATTGGTCGCAAGTAAATATATAGTTAGTTAAAGGTTTAATGTGCGTTATATTTTCAATACTTAAATAATAAGGGAAATGGTCTGATAGTTTGGAAGTCAGGACACACGTTGAACTGTTACATATTTTAGGTGATAGTTTACAGAAAAAATTGTCGAATAATGATCCACTGCGTTCAGCAAGTCTCGTGGGAAGAGTAATTTGAGGATAAAACCCAAAAGAATTCACTGTGTCTAAAAATTCACAAAAAATAGGTTTACTTGTTATTTTTAGTAAGTCAATGTTGTAGTCACCAGCCAGTATAACTTCGCTGTTACGAGTGTTTAGTGTGGAAAGAATGGGAGTGATATCGGAAATAAAAGATTGGTAATTATGGTTGTGGTTACGTGGTGGTCTGTATATGTTTCCAACAATAACCGCTTTATTTAAATTTTCACCAGTTATTTTAAGAAAAAGACTTTCCCAGAATGTCGAGTCGGTATGTAATTCCAAAAATTCAAATTTATATTCGGTACTTAGATAAAAGGCTAATCCAGCATGAGAGCTACATCGAGCAGGTTGAAAAATTAACTCATAGCCTTCTATTTGTAAACCACTTAAAGAACTATTTTCAGTCAACCACGTTTCTTGTAAACAAATTATACTCAATTTACATCCATTATTTCGTAGCGTCTCAACCAGTACTTCAAATTCATTGAATTTAGCGCGTAATGATTGAATATTTAAACTAAGTATTGAAAAATTATTTTGATGCTTACCACAAAAGGATATAAATTCTTCATTGTTCATATATGGGGAATTTTTAACTGATGGTATTTGATTGGTATTTAAGATATCTATTTCAATATCATTTCCAATAACATGTGTTAGGGAATTTACCTTTGTGCCGCCATACCTCTCTAAAATATCATTAGTCGCACTCATTGTTAAGGTAATTATAATATAGTGAAGTATGAATATAGCGATATATGTTAGGCGTGGCGATGGCGGCAGAGAGACGAGGCCAATACAAATAAATTATAGAGAAGTAATGGTTTGCATAGGAAACATTACATTTGATTTCATATTTGACGAGAGTTAGACAATTATTATTAAGGTTATTAGTCACGATCAGTTTGTGAGCATGAGTAAAGTATAGTAATGCCAATATATAATACCAGGAATTGAGAAATACAAATGATATATGAATGATGATGGGGTACATAAATATATCTTGAAATATATCACAATAATCGAGTTTTTCAAGATTGATGATAAAAAAGTGATTTTTTCGAAAATGGTAATAATGCATAATTATCATGGGTACATATCGCCAGTGGTTTCTTGAAAAATCATGTACATTTACCAATATGCACGGTGCATAAACAAACAGTAGTTTGCTAATTGGGTTATTTATCTTCATATGACAGTAATAAAATAACAGAAAAAACAGCAAAACATCTTTGAGGAAGATCATCTGTGGATCCTCATGCATGGACAGGTTACAATGGGTGGGGTGACAAAATGTACGTGCGGTAGTGAAGTGTGATTTGTGTTATTACAGGATGGAGTTATTTTCGAAACATAATGTGCACATAGTGATTTGTAAATAGCACACAAGAAAGCGATTTATATGTACATACAATGATAATGGTTCATCAGTTTATCAGTCGAGAATTTCATGTTCAGTAATCTCAACCATCAACCAGTATTAACAGACAAATGTGTGAGAAAGGTAAGATATACTTGAATCTGATTTTAAACAGTCCTTGTGTCAAAAATGTAGATACGTTTATTTTCCCGTGTGCAGATAGTTCATGGCGAAATTTTAATTATTATTGAGACAGTTATGGTTCACCTCCTGTGGCGCCCAGTAGTTCTTCGTCAATGGTGGTGTTCATGTTGTTGACAGTGGCAGGTGCAGCTGGAACAACAGAGCTGGAATTTGTCGTAATAAAATTGACATCTCTGTTTAATTTTACATTTTTATCAGAGGAACTACCACTGGTGGGTGTAGAAGTACTCACAGTTGTAGTGGTAATGTTATCATCAGTGGATACAGCTTTGGAGAGAAGTGTCTGAGCATGTATCATATTATTATCTGTGGGGCGAGTAGGAGAAGCTCCAAATTGACGGGTTCCTGTCTGTGGCAGTGTAGTGGGCCTAGCAGATGAGATTCGGTTGACGCTCTGAGCAGTTTTCGTTTGATTGGCGATGGTTTCATTTATGTTGTCATAAGGATTTAGTTTAATTTTATGTCCAGAATGTGTAATACACCATATGTTGCCATTCCATGACCATGTTGCCGAAACGTCACTGTGGATTCTAGCTCGGCTTAATAATTTTTGATTCAGTTCTGTTAGGTCCTCTGTGATGACGTAATCGGAGTGTTTCAGTTTTCGTCTCGCTCCAATAACACGTTGTTTGTCATCTCTGCGGAAGAATTTCACTATAATTGCCCGAGGTTTGTCATTTCGAGGTCGCCCGATGCGGTGGGCAGCATCGATGTCTGCCTCCGAAATGCCATTAATGTTCAGACGTTCAGCTTTACAGTTTTCGTTTCTGTTTGCCATTTTATGTCCGTGTATCCGTAATGACCATCTACGACCATATTGCTCAACATTATTGCACCAAGTCATGGACTGCTGCCACATTGATCTGTATAAATTCCCATTTATTTCTGCTTCGTCCAGTTTCTGTTCCTGTTTTTCAATTTTCGTTTTCAAAATGTCTATATTTCTTTTCATCACATCATTTTCGCCGCTGATTATATCCAGCTCTGATCGTAGGGACGATACGATATCTTGTAGAGACGCGGTCAGTGAATTCTCAATACAAGTCAATTGATCTTTCATCGCGTCCTCAACAGCAGTTTTCACAATATTTCGTATCTCGTCCGTCGTCACCGAGCCATTGTGCTCATCGCCACTGTCAGACTTGCGTTGGCTAAATGTTCTCCCCTTCTTAGCAGCTTTGCTATTGTTGCCGTGGGTCATGATTGCCGGCTAGTTTGGATTACACAATAATCTCCAGGCAAGGTGTGAAAATGACCCTGTTGTATTGGTGACCAACACGCACACTGAGAAAACGTGTACAATAATTGAAGTTGACCGAAATTAGGCTCTGTAGGCCTACCTATATATTGCCCGATCGTTTATATGTGTACACACTGAGATGAATAAAACACTGATTTCATAAGAAATATAATATCTATGCGATACTTGTAGATGTTCTCAAGTCATAGCCACACGTAATGGTGCCACGCGAACTATTCACCACATAGTTAATTTCATGTTTTTAGTAAAAAAAAGAAAGACATAATTTGTTGTGAACTGGTCTCTCTGACATGCGCAGACACGCCGATTGAAGAGGACCAAAAATTTCGTTTTCAATTTCTTCCGAAAACTAATTTGTGTTTTCGTAGAGAGAATTTAAAAAAGAAGTCTAGGTGCAGCAACAGAAAAGGCCCGGCTGCCTACCGCGGTTCTGACCCATGACACATTCAGCTGATCTAGATCACTGGAACGAAGTGTCCGTACCTTTCACAATGGCTGAAGCATGTTTTGAATATATACTGTATGTTCACTGGTCAGAGCCTGGTAGGTTAGGGAACACAATTTAAATTTGCCCCTGTAATAAACAGGTAACCAATGTAAAGATTTTAGAAGGTGACAAAAACGAGGAGACTTTGTTACAATTCGCGCCAAACAGTTCTGTACACCCTGCAGCTTTGATATCTCTTTTTCGGTGACGTTGAATAGGACAGAGTTACTATAGTGCAGCTTGCTACCGATCAACGAAGTTGCGATTGTTTTAGCAACAGATGGTGTTAAAAAGCGTCTTAGTCTACGCATGTCACGTATATGATAGTAGCAAGCACGAGATTTAGTGGCGGATCCAGCAATTGACAGACGGAGGGGCGCCGATTTTTGAAAAAAATCATACACACCCCACAGCTGGCTCTCATATGCTGTAGATGGGTCCGGGGGCATGCTCCCCCGGAAAATTTTGAAATCTAAGGCCTCAAATGACTCATTTTAGACCATATTTCGGCCAAAATATGGCCGTTTTTTTGTTTTTGGGACCCTGAACTGGATCCGCCACTGTAAGATATACCAGATATATGACTCTTAAAATTTAAGGCACTGTCAAAGACCACGTCAAGATTTCTAGCAGATGGAGAAGGAGTTACTTGCTGTGCCAGCGGGCGGGGGCCCTAGGGTAGTGGTTAGCACCGCTGCCTTTCACGCCAGAGTTCGGGGTTCGGTTCCTGGTCTCGGCGGTTTGAAAGAAACAAAAATGTTTCTTCCCCATCCACGTGTGAAAGTCAGTATTGTGGGGAGCCTCCGTGACCGAGAGGTAGCGTGCTCGGCCTCAGACCGCCAGGGCTCGAATTTCGAATCCTGTGTTTAGAGGACAGTGTCATCTCAATCATCTCTTCATCCTCAGGAGGTTCTCCTGGCCCAGTTTAGCCTATATGTGCACAAAGGTGGCCTAAAGCCCGATTCATTTCGTTTCATTTCATTTGCTGTGCCAGCAATCTTGTTGAAAAAACATTTCGATTTTTTTTCACGCTGCACTTAAAATCCTATTAATAAAAAAATGGTCTTATCAGGGTTAAGCTTTAATTTCCTTGATGACATCCAAGAAGACACGTCATGAAAACATTTTGTCAGAATTTCCAAAGAAATATCGGGATTTTTTAGCGAAAGACATAAATATGTCTGGGTGTCGTCGGCGTAAAAATGATGTTTGACGTTGTGTCACTGAATTACATTGCTAAGGGGGGTAGTGTAGAGAGTAAATAGCAATGGGCCGAGGACGGATCCTTGGGGAACCCCACACGCAACTTCGGCTGGACTGGATAAACAGTTCATTAGTTTACCTGTTTACGATCTGATAGGTAAGACACAAACCACTCAAGGGTGATACTGCTGGGTCCAGAGTGTCGAAAGCAGCAGACAGAATAAGTGCAATGACATTTTCCTTGTCCATATTCAAAATAATGTCATTTTCAACTTTCAGTGAGGCAGTTTCAGTAGAATGAATTTTCTTGTATGCTGACTGATACTGATTTGATAGATCGTTCTTTTGCAAGATGTGGACGAATTCGATTTGCTATAACTTTTTCTATGATTTCCGATACGAAGTTTAGGTTTGACACTGGTCTGTAATTTGTCATGTTGTCTTTTGATAAAGATGGCTTTTTGCGTGGAGGCATGCCATGTGATGTTTTAAAAATGTCTGGAAAAACTCCTGAAATCAAGGATAAATTATCCATTTGTATGATTGGAACCAACGAAACATCTAGGCAGGATTTAAACAATTCAGTAGGGATCGGATCAAGATCTCACGTTTTTCTATGAAATTATAATTATTTTCCTCATTTCATCAGCAGTAGCCGGTGTAGCTGTTTCAGCGCACCCCCCTTTCAGCATACCGGGGGTACGTTGAAACTAGTTTCAGCTTACCAGGGGTTACGTTGAAACTAGGTTCAAAGTACCCCCCGGTATTTTGAAACTAGAAAAATAAATTTTCACCCCGCCATTTCTAGGGCCTACACGCCAAATATGATAATTTGTGACTTTAATATGTTAGACCTATAGTAAAGTGAACGATTCGCTGAGTACACATGGTGGGCCACCCACATGCGCAGCATATACCCCCCGGTAAGCTGAAACTAGAAAAAGGCCAGTTTCAAGTTACCTCCCCTGGTTTCAGATTACCCCCCGGGGGTACGTTGAAACTAGTTTCAGCGTACCGAGGGGTACGTTGAAACTAGGTTCAAAGTACGCCCCCGGTATTTTTGAAACTAGAAAAATAAACTTTCACTCCGCCATTTCTAGGGCCTACACGCCAAATATGATAATTGGTGACTTTTTAATTACCGTTAGACCTTAATTAAAGTAAACGATTCGCTGAGTACACATGGTGGGCCACCCACATGCGCAGCATGGTCAACGTTCACAAGAGTGGCGCGCCGCAGTGTGTGCGTTCGATTTTTGTATGCACCGGAAATGACTGGCATTGCTTATGCTGTAAGCATGCGGGCAAGGTAGGCCCCTATATGCGTATATTATCTGCATTAACCCCTTAAGCTCCCTCGTTATCTGGATTAACCGCTTAAGCTCCGTGGTCATCTGCATTAACCCATTAAGCTCAATTTGTGGTTATATTATCACTGCAAATAATTATAGAGTCATACGAAAATAGAGAGTTTGGCACCAGCCTTTAAAACAGGCTGAAACATGGCCAAAGTTCCATCTGCTATAGATAAATCGATAGATAATAACAACAATGACAGCGCGATACTTTTTTTCGTCAGTTGACCCAAGAGGTCATGAGGTTATATGGAGATTACAGTGTTTCCAGACATCGTGCTAATAACCTTTTTTTACCAGTTGCCATATAAATCAAATTGTTACATGGAGATATAAGTGTTTCAACACCTCGCACAAACAGTTTTTAATGTTAGTTCCCATAGGGTTAAAGAGTTATATAAAACCTCAAGTGTTTCGAGACCTCGCGCTAAGAATGTTTCCCGTTAGGTGACATAGAGATTGAAGGGTTATTTGAAGATTAAAGTAATTTCAATTATCTTGTTAACATATTATAATATGTTGGTTGCCCCGGAGATGAAAGGGTTATACTCATGTAGATTAAAGTGTCGCTACAAAAATGTTCCAATGCCATGTGATGAATATATAAAATATAATTTATTAACACCATTGAGGGGGAATTTGAAACTAGAGGGGGTAACTTGAAACTAGTTTCAGATTACCCCCGGGGGTAACCTGAACAGGGGGGGGGGGGTAATCTGAAACTATTACACCGTTCAAAACAAGTCATATGTCGGAGATTGAATGTCCGGCATATTCTGAACGTCTTTGGTAAAGTTCATACATATTTTCCCGATTTTGTCCATGAAACATTTCGAAACCGATTCGGAAAGTGATTTTATATCAGAAAAAGCTGGGATAGACTGAGACTGTTTTCTGTGAAGAATATTGTTTATAGTTTTTTAAAGTGTGAAGAATATTGTTTATAGTTTTTTAAAGTGTTCGTGGATTATCTGAGGTTTCATTGATACAATCAGCATAATATCTACGCCGTGCATCGCTCATCATTTTATTACAAAAAATTGCCTGTTTTCTGTACCTCAATCTATCTAGGCATGATCGAGTCCTTCGCCAAACTCGTTCTAACTTTTGACGAAGTCGTTTAGCCAATCGAATTTCCATTGTCATCCATGGAATTGAGGGTTTAGGCGTGATCTTCTTAGTCTTGGTCGGCGCGTACTTATCTAAGAGAGATCTCAGGACCGTGTGATATTGCTGATAAAGCTCAGAACGAGTTCATTTCGGATGGCTAATTAAAGCAGAAAGTTTAATATCTGAAAAAAATCTGATAGAGGTATGCCTTTAACACGTCGGTATGAAAAAAACACTTATTGATTGTATGTGATACAAGTTTGACACCAACATCGGCTATCACTGTCATATGATCAGATAGACCATAAGATGTATACACAGTCTTTATCAAGTCACATGCTGTTCGAGTGATAAATAGGTCGAGCCAGTGCCCATGAATGCGGGTGGGGAAGTCAACATGTTGACGCAGACCAAAAGATGATAACAAATCTAAAAAAAAAGTGTTGGAATAATTTGATTGACTATCTAAATGTAGCCTAATCTCGTCCAAGATAAACAATTCTCCTGGCAAAGATGACAAGTTTTCCAGGATATTTTGAAATTGTTCAACAATATAGTCAATAATATAGTCAATAAAACCTTCCAAACTATAAGTATTTATTTCATTTATTATTTCTGATGGAATTTTATTTTCTAAATTGACATCTTCGAACCGTATACATTTTCTACAAAATTCATGTTTGATAATTAGAGGACGAATATAATTACGTGTCCTGGTGTAATAAGTAAGAAGTTGTGCACCTGTGGTGAATTCGAAATTACAAAAATATTTTGGCATGTTTTAATTTATAATAAAATATACGTTTTTTACTTGAGTTATATCCCCATGCTAGTGTCCCATAATTTAGGTTTATTCATAACTCCACTAGTTTTACTAATTGTATGACATAAACATGATAATAGTTAACGTGTTCTGTCTATGTTAAGTTTTGATCAATTGTAATGCTAATAAAATTTAAACTTTATACACGTTGTATTTCAGTGTTTGTTAGAGTTTAAATAGGAAATTGAATCGTGTGAGTAGGTTTATAAAAATCATATATCAGGGCCGTACCCAGGTTTTTTTTTGGGTGTCTGTAACCCCCCCCCCCCTCTGAATATACCGAAAACACCTCATTTTTTAAAATCTCCTGGGGGGCGTACCTTCAGACCCCCAATTACCGGATGGTCTACCTGTAACCCCCCATTTGTCTTAGTCTGGATACGGCCCTGTATATCTCTTTACAAGATTCAATTTAGATTCTGCATTTAGGGATAGCTTATTTGCGGCAAGCCATAAACTTATCTTATCTATTTCAGAGCTTAATCAATAAGCCATTTAGATTAGCAACTAATGTTGTGTCATTTGCATATATGATAATATGAAATATAAGGCTGGCGATTGCTTGATAATTTATTGGTGAATTATTAGACTATCATTTTTATGATACTCGTAAGTCAGTGACTGGTATGTTTTTTTCGCGATTCCAGTTCCGCGACACACAGCACAATGTAATAATAATCACAGCAAATTCATCATAACAATGTTTTTTTTAATTTTATCTATGTCGGTGCTGAGAATGTGCAGTCTTTAGAATCAGGTGACGACTATCGAACGTTGAGCACAGTAGAAACCATGATAAAGCAGCCCCTTGGGATGACATCAATTTTTGTTTTTAATTTCGTACTGAAGTAGTGTATCCCACGGATCATGTTTTTATTTTTTTTCAGAATTTTTATATTTTTACAAATATTTTTAATCAACATTTCTATGAAACCAGAAGTAACCCAAACAAACTATTTGTATACCTGAAGGACGATTGAATGTGTTCACAGCATTGGGCCACATGCTGATGGCATCGGCCCAGCGTTGGGTAGACAATCAGTGCTGCAGGTGTGTCCTTCCGTATCCGGACTATAAGACACCAATTAGCGGCGAATGCTCTGATCTTACCGTCTGATACGTGGGAATATGTGATGTAAAGTGCTGAATATTGCTGGCTTGTTTTGTTTACATGGCAATATACGATCTGGAATTATAACTATTTCACTCTTTGTCGGTGCTTTAAAATTGTTTTATGACTTTTTCGTATTTTCAGTTAAGATCAGTAGGCTATATAGCTTTATCAGTGTTTATATAAATTAAATTTTCAAAATTGACAACATTGAAAATGTCTCATCCCAAGGGGTCCCTTTAAGTCATTCTGATTGAAAACAGGCGAAATGTGTGAAAATAAAGGAAAAAAAACGTTTTTAAAAATGGCGGCTGTCTAGCTCGAATAACGCCTATAGAACAATGGAGTTATAGAGTGTGCAATTATATCTTATTTTCAAACGTATTGCGATCTAGCGCATGTTTCATGAATATACACATATATTATCTTGGATGAAATCCGACTAGGAGGGAGGGAGGGGTAGATTCTGGAAGGGGCATATATAGTTGTTCGAAAGGGGGTTATATTCTGGGAGGGAGGGGTATATTCTGGGAGTGTCGCATATAGTAGTGAAAAGGGAGTAGGTATATTCTGGGAGTAAGGGGTAGAATCTGGGAGCGTGGCATATAGATGTTTAAAAGGGGGGTATATTCTAGGAGGGAGGGGTCGATTCGGAGAGCGTCGCTTATGGATGTTTGAAAGGGAGGGTGTTCCGGGTATATTCTGGGAGGGAGGACTGTAAATTCTGGAAGGGTCGCAGATGGATGTTTAACCGTTTGACCGCCAAATTATTCAATCTGAATTTTCACCCACTTGAAGTTGTGTATCGCTGACGCGATCCATAACTTCAAGTGAGTGAAATTCATTCAGATTTGACAAAATGGACGTGAACTGTTTTCAAATATTGCTGATTGATGTCACATTTTATCTTTAACATGTTCAAAAGGTGGTACAAAATGGGATAATAAAAAATGAAAACCCGAATATGTGCGACACCGGCGGTTAAAGGGTTGAAAGGAGTTTATATTCTGGGATCATGAGGGGTAGATTCTAAGAGCCGAAGACACCTCGCATAATCTTGTGCTTCTAATACTTTCGGGCACTTTTTTCATAAATGGTCACTCATTGTAAAAGTTTGATCCTTACATAAGCCCTTGGTTAAGCTCGGGTGTGAGTTATTGCCTAGGACTCTGCTGGCTTGGGTATGATACCACCCTCCAAATAAATCAGCAGTAAACAACACTCATCATGGACATATTTACAGGCACAAAAATGGCATGGTAACAGATTTCCACCAGCAGCCTGGGGATTCCTTTAAAATATCAATCTGGAAACAGTTCTTATGGAGCTTGATGCAGCACCTCCCAACTTACTGAAAATGGTTAGGTGTCGCTGCAAAGCTGGTTGCGTGGTTCGATGCAGCTGCCAGCATGTCTGTCTTGCTCCGTGACATGCACACACTGTATGTGATTTGGGTACACTAATTCGCGCGGTTGGTGACGGGGAATACATGTCACAAACTCTCTAACGTTGTTTTATTGATTGCATATGAGGCGTTGGTACTATGTGTACTGCTTATTTCTTTTGAAATTTGAATGATTTTTTCATCGCTAATTGGTAGTAATTGATAAATTAAAAGGTTCAGGTGTAGCTATAAACGAGTGAGAATATACCTGCTCCCAATCAAACCTCTAATGGCGGCCATTTGATCTTTCACAAAACCTTAAACGTTACAAATATAATTATGTAGCCTCACAAATTACTTCAGCATTAAAAAATATGTGGAAAAGAGGTATCATATTGAAAATATGGTAAATAGTTCAGGATTTACAAATTCAACATAGCTACACGCGGTCATTTTAAATTTCTTTAGTACAAAGATGTTCCGCTGAGCGAAAAATGTGGGACTTTTTATAGGTAATAACGGAAGACATTCCGAGCATGTTCATAAATAGTAGCTGATGTGGTCTTTTGTATGGTCTTAATTTGTGTTTGATATCTACTTTAGATCCAATTTTGGTGTAAGGTGTCCTAAGATGTGACTGTAATGTCTAATTGTTAATATTATTGTAAACATATTATTGTTTATTGCTACACCAAAGACCTAAATATTCATATGTGTTTACTATATCTAGTTTATTTTCGCATTTTTGTTCTAGATCACAATTTTTGTTTTAGTTTATTAGATTCCTTATTTCACAGTGCTTATAAAATAAATCATTTGTTCATGTAGCTTCTCCGTAAATTCTGAAAAGACGACAATGTCGTCGGCGCAAAGCTTATGTCTTCTATCTGAATGGCATATTTTTGATTTAAGTATTTATATCACAATCATTAGCAAACAGTGGTTAGCTAATCGATTTTAAAGGTGGAAAACTACTACCTCTTTTGCTGCTTCTTTTCGAAACTTGTTCTTCTTGATGTTGCGAATCGCATTCTTTATTGATTCCCCATTCCGATTCTTTGTCGCCACCGTCAGTGCTTTTCACACACAAAAAATGAAATTGAAGACAGTAATTTAATACTGCAATAATATTAAAATAACGTACATTGCGTATTTATTTTGTGTGTGTTGGGGGGGGGGTGTTTAAAGCACATTATTATAGTAAATCTCTTTGGCAATGCTCTACCACGAATAAAGGGTCAATACAGTCATGTTTAGAACTTCGAAGAACAAAACGTTACAACATTCGACATTGATATCGAGTTTAGCGACCAAACATTGACTAAACACAGTTTCAACGCCACATGTATTGAATCTAGATCTTCTAATTATGTACTACAAACAGACACAAAAAGCCTCATAATGAGAATACTGTAGGCTTATAGCTGCCTCATTTGTCATGTTACCCCTTCAATTTAAATACATACATTTAATAAAATTGAATGCGTGTTACTGGGTTAATATAGCTCTTACATTCGCTAAAATATACTGACATTTAGAAAACGATAACAAATAAGGATATATTTGACAAATATTGCCCCATTTAAACAAATTGTCCTTAAGTAAGTAAGTAAGTAAGTAAGTATAAGTATAGTGACTTTTATAGCACTGAGACTCAATGGCGCTGTGGGCTGAAATCAGTATTCAGTGGGGGGGGGTCATAGTCGGAAAAGGAATTTATCATAATTATGACGGTCGGTGGATACTCAGATTTATTTAGTTTATTAGATTATATTTAACAAAAGTCATATAAAATTATTAACTGTCATATAAACTTAATAACTGACACATTTTTAAGCTTTCTCCGTCTTTCTCTGAGAGCTTTTTTTTTGTTTTGTTTCAGTCTCGTTTTCTCTCAGATTAATTTAGTTTATTAGATTCTATTCAACAAAAGTCATATAAAATTATTAGCATGATTAACTGTCATATAAAATTAATAACTGTCACCTTTGATAAGTTTTTTAGCTTTTTCTCGTCTTTCTCTGAGAGCTTTTTCTCTTTTTTGTTGCAGTCTCGCTTTCTCTTGTTTTTCTTTCTTTTTCTGAGCGGCGCGTTTCGCTTCTTCTGTCTTTTTATTGCGGTCTGCTGCTATGTTGGCTTCTTCTGCTTCTTTCTCTAGTCTTAATTTTTCTTCTTTGCGTTTCTGTGTGGCTTCCGCGTCTTCTGCAGAAAGAGGCAACTCTACACCATCCTTCACCTGTATAGAGTAGTAATCACAAAATCACATTCAATGTAGCTCATAATAATTACTTCAACTCAGACTATAAAAATATAAATCTCCCTAATTACAGTATGGCATATGCCAATAAAAATATAAAAATCCTTATCCGTTGTGAACAGAATGTAAACATATATTTAACCACTTTGAATCAAAGGAATATGAGGAGTCGATAATATTATTATTATTTTAGTACATTGCTCAACCAATCAATTACAGTGAGTAGTGTCAACATATACATGCGAGTGTGGAGTAGATAATTAGCATTAATGGCATGCAATAGCGTGTTAATTTAAGGTAATAGTTTCGTGTTTAAAACCGCCAACTGCATATACTAATCGATTGGCCACGTCGATTTCATATTATACTCATTCAACATACCTATCTTTCAAACTACACCTAAATCAATATTATGTTAGCATTATCTAAGTGAATAGTTCTAAACACATTCGCCAAACATGTTCTTGCATATAACCTTACAATTAATATGTGATTGTTTGAATTATAAACAATGGTGTGATGAGGATTCAAGTAGTTGTTATTTCAAATAAGCAGTGTCAATTTACCTCAAAAAGAATGTAGTCCATGTAACTGTCATCATCAGTGTCCGTCTTTCCACTGATCTTAACTATTCTTCCAGCTGCTCCAGTTGTGGCGTCTCCTTCCCATATCCCGCTTTTATTTCGAATTAAATGTGTCAATTTCTCATTAGCATTGACAACCACATCACAGGCCTTGGGGGCTGTCAGTGCAAAGAGTATCATTTCGTTACTGGGCAACACACCGAAAAGTGGTTTTAATAATTTTCCTTCTTTGAATGAGTCATATTTGTAGGGAAACGGTGGGCATATATCATTGTCTTTAGTAGCTTTAACCAGACATGTAGTAATGTGGCTATAAGTGGTGTCAATTGGGGAACTAGAGGAGGAAGAATATACATCAAGAAGGTAGTTACCAGGCTCTGGAAACCGAACATGACAAATGTATGTATCTGCTTCTATGCTTTCCATCACCATGTCAAACTGGTTAATAGTACTGCCGTCCTGATTGCATTTCTGCAATCTACATATTAGATCAACCCGAGACAAAACCTCAAATGTAAACATCATCTCTGCCTCTTTAGTTTCAGTCATGTACGACGTAGGATATACTAATTTTAGAACACCCCCAGATGTAGTTGATGGACCCACCCGACCATCATAGACATCTGGAAAAGGTGAATTGTCAACTGGTGCTGTATCTGCCTCCACAAGATAAGTACAAACCGCATTGAAGCTGCCCCTTTCTCCCTTACGCTTAGAATTAATATTCAACGCATATTGCCCCTTCTCTGGAACTTTTGCTCTCACTGCTTTTTTGTCACCGTCTCTGTAATGTAGCACATAATTTTCCAATTTCTCACCTGAAGATCCATATAGCGTTGTCAGCAGCTCTACATCATCCTCTGCTTTGAATTCTATATCTGATTCGCCTTTGGCCATTTTAACTGTTCCTGTAGGGTGAGTAATTGGTGCTAATCCTGCTAGTTCATTGCGGGATGTAGGCCCCCACTCGTCAAGGGCATTTTCAGGCAGAGGTTGTAAATTGATCTTTGGCTTATCGCAGTGAATCACGTAATTACACAATTCCAAAGAGTTTCCATATAAATCTATCCGAAATTTTCCCTGAACAGGAAAGCTGAGTTTTGCTGTAAGTATCTTACCAGCACGTTGAAGAAACACGTACCTTTTCAGCTTTACTCCTTTGAAGCTGTCAGCCTTGTCACTTTGACCCTTGTTGGAAATCCAGAAACGGTAAGTGAAATTTAAATCACAATTATCTGGTATCTCTAATGCCAGTTCTGTTTTCCCATCATTTGCATACAAAACACATTTCAAGTACTCGGTCACTTTCATTCCAAAGTTAAAGAAAGGTCTTATAAGTTTTGCCATTTGCTCAAATTCTTTTATCGTCACAGGGCGAGCTAGCAGCTGCCACTTTGCATCACTGGCCAAGTGAGTGTACACGAACTCCTCTGGATTCGTTAAAAAGTAGAAGTTATCACAGCTAAAATGTTGTGTAATGGTACCACCAGTTACTGCTCCACGTCTGTTAACAAACATTTTTGGTTACGTATGTACTACATGTTTATATTGTGTAATGTGATGGAGTTGAAGCGTGTCCAGTTCTATTTGTTTGTATTTGTACACAGACACTTTTAACTGTTATTTTCCATTTAATAATACAGGACATATTTTTCATTTTCTAATACCGTGCATGTTAATCAAAATTAATTTAAAAGTAAAATGTTTGGCTTTTAAACTCGTGAAATATGCGACATAGAAGATACATTTTTCGTTATGTGAGTCAATGTGTGTAGGCTAGAATATTTTACTTGCTAGTGCCCACTTCATCCAAAGGCACCCATTCACCAGTATTGGGATTACTGATGGTTGTGGATCCCCATTGAGGTTCCACAAGTCTCCAGGTATTGTCAATCAGTACAGCAGCCCAGGTGTTCGTTGAGGGCACCATTTTTCCAATCTGATAAATGGAACACTTTGCTAAGCCTCTAATTTGCTGACACTTTAATCCTGCACACCTAAACATATCAATTTAAATTTAACCA
>OZ024915.1:36400131-36455131 GCA_964017125.1 Flabesymbios commensalis
TCTGTCTGTCTGTCTGTCTGTCTGTCTGTCTGTCTGTCTGTCTGTCTGTCTGTCTGTCTGTCTGTCTGTCTGTCTGTCTGTCTGTCTGTCTGTCTGTCTGTCTGTCTGTCCGTCTGTCCGTCTGTCTGTCTGTCTGTCTGTCTGTCTGTCTGTCTGTCTGTCTGTCTGTCTGTCTGTCTGTCTGTCTGTCTGTCTGTCCGTCTGTCCGTCTGTCCGTCTGTCCGTCTGTCCGTCAGTCCGTCCGTCCGTCCGTCTGTCCGTCCGTTCGTCCGTCGTCCGTTCGTCCCTCCGTCCCTCCGTCCCTCCGTTCCCCCGTCCCATCCAATCATCCATCCATCCATCCATCTCGTTCATAACAAGGTATAATTTTACATATGTTTTTTTTTCAAAATACGATTATTTATACAGCCTCTAAAATTAAAATATAACTCACCTGATATACAATATGACTGATGCATAACGTGTCTAGTTTCTGCGTACCATTCTTTGAGTGGGTGTGGATCGAACTGTCAAACTAGACTCTTCAACTGCTAAAAGTAGCCCAACTAGCAAACTTGCGAGGACCAATAAAACTATCACTTAGATGTGTATGTGTGTCGATAACACAAGTGTTTTCTGTGGCTAGGAGTTACGAAACTGGTTCCATGTATTGATGTAGTCTATATTTGTATTCAAAAAGTTTCGAATCCGGCAAAATTCACTAAATACCTAATAAAAATGATCTGTTTGGCAAATATTTTCATTTGGGAATCTTCAATTTCTCATAAATCTCTTGTTTTCTCATTAAAAACTGGCTATTGTGTTATCAATACCAGATTCAAATGATTAAAAAAAATACTGAATGTCGATGACATCTCAGCAGGACAAGGGTGGGCTTGATCATAATACACCAATCGAAACGTCAAGTGACTATAAAATCTATGCCTGATCCGATAAAGTACCTTGGTGATACGTGTATTGCTCTCACAAGTAGGACATGACCAGCAATAAAAATGACTAAGTCGAGGAGAACGACGCTAGAATACACGTTTGTAAATTTCCTAGTTGGCAAATCCAGTGTAAGGTTGCTCAGCCTTTAAAACTGATCAAATCATACAGTCACGATTAATTTCAGATGTGAAATTAGCACTCCGTGAAACTGACGTCACACATTATATCACGTGATAGTATCAGCTAATCCCCATGATTCTGCTGCTGTTCAAATTATAATATTCACTAGATTACTATTTGAAGATTACGATTGCAGTTGGGGTTCAGAACGTCACTGATATGTCTGAGCACCAGTACTTTTGAATGTAGCTTATCTGTATTGATCTGTATAACCAGATAACATGTCTATGGGACTTAGGTAAAATTTAAAACGTTAGCAATAACCCCTTATTTCCACTCCTGAGATTTATGATTTTAAAAAACAAACTAGTCTCATTCGTATTATTTTATTTGATACTTTCTCAACCGAGCCAAACTTCTATTCGATGTTGTGTTCCTTTTTTGTCAAATATTTCTTGCACAATATTGTCAAATCTCAAAATAAAGTAAACACCTGGTAAAATGAAACTAGTTCACAGATAGACATTGATTCCAGTACACGACTCAGTGTGACTCAGTGTGACTCATTGTCAATGAAATATCCGAGCGCCCACATACCCAGTAAACGCAAAACATTTGTGTGATATTTGTACAATGTTGGAACAACGAAGACGTTGGGCCGACGTTGTATAATTATTATACAAATATTTGGAGTTTGCTGGGATATATCTATTTAAGTTTTTTTTTAAATATTACTTAATTAGTATCGTTACCTTCACAACACCACATTCGTCATTCTCAACACATGTATAAGTTATAAACTTTGGTTTGTGATGTGTTGCTTAAACTACCATCCAGTCTGATCAGTATCATGTATGATGATTCTACTGGATGTAATGTTTGGATATCACCGGACTGGCGACTATTTGGCGAATGCTAAATTTGTAAAATTCCTCAAATCTCCTCCAAACATTCCGCAAGTATCCCTAATTTTATGTTCTCCTCTTTGGCTAAACGTTCTCCGCGTTCGCCGAACTTGACCAACTACAACTAGGAACAATGTCTTAGATGAAGCCAGCTGATTGCAGAACGACTTATGAATCAACTGCTGTAGGTGAATCTTGTTTTCATCTGAAGACCAAAATTGGTCCATATTATGAGGGATTAAAATGTTAAGTGAAATATATGTATGAGGCAAATTGGAGTTGGTGCGCCTCTATCGTTCACCGTCCTTGACTGAGCCATCCAAATATAAATCGAACACATAGTTAGTGCGGCCATAACCATGAAGGTATTCAAACCCTGAAGTGAAGGAATTAAGTAACTAATTATCCAAATGTACTGATGTTCTTTGCTGGAATTATTCGAATATATGCCATGACATCAATAGTGGCAAAAGCAGTCTTAGGATGACTTAGTGGATAATTATCTAGATGCTGAGATTTAAGCTCTCTTATAAACTCTGATTTATCAGGCTCTGTCATCAGTCCTGAGGCATCAAAGAGTGTAGGAGAAGGAGCAATGTTATATAGTCTAGGAGCCAAGTTTTAAAAAGCTGCTAGTTTTTTTTTTTTTGTTATTTTGACCCAAAAATTAACAAAGGTCTGATGTGCATATGACAGGGAAATTTCCCTAGAACATTAATAAGGTGGGTGTAGATGTTGATCGTGGCTTTAAAATGAAGGATGTTCAAGGGCACCCTCGAGCCCCAAAGACTGAACATTTTTAACCCCAGGTTATTAAAAACCCAAACTACAATTGATATGAACAATTTTTAATTCCCTGTCAACCATATTTCTCTTTTATTAAAGATAAGATGACAAATTATAAGAGTTTCATTTTTTTCCAAAAAACATAAATCTCCCTTTAGAGCGCTGAAAGGCAATATTAAAAAAACAATTAACACATTTCGTAGAATGTAATTTAGCCGTTTCTTGTACATTTCTATTACTATGCTATGATTATGCTAATGTCTGTTGACTTCATTTGATACATCAGCCATCTGATAACACTATATCAAATTAGAACAATCCTACCTTGTTGTGTGGAGGACTTATGAGGTCAAAAAAGCGGATGGGGTATTCTAACAAGTTACATTTTTTCGACCCCTGTAATAACATAATCCTCATTATTATGGTTATAAACAATTTTAATACCACTCTGGTCACATTTTGTCATTGGCTATATTCAGGATGAAACAGATTTGATGTCTAGATTTTTTTCAATAAACGTAAATCCACCCTTAGGGCACTGAAAGTCATTATTAAAAAAAAACTTGGACACAGTTTGTAGTATGTAACTTTCCGTTTCCTGTACATTTGTATGATTATGAACATGCTAATGTCTGCTGACCTCATTTGATAAATATGTCATCTGGTACCACTATTTCAAATTCTAAAACTCACACCTTGTTGCACGAAGGACTTATGAGGTCAAAAGTCCAGATGGGGTACTCTCACTAGTTACATTTTGTCGACCCCTTGTAATAACAAAGTTATCATTATTATAGTTATAAACAGCTTTAATTCCAATCTTGCCACATTATGTCATTGAATATACTCCGGACGAAACATATCTGGAGTTTTTTGTTTTTTAGAAAACGTAGACCCACCCTTAGAGCGCTGAAAGTCAATATTAAAAAATAAATAAAAACAGTTAGTAGTATGTACACGTTTCTGTTTACTGTACATTTGTATGATTATGAGCATGCTAATGTTTGCTGACCTCATATGATAAATTTGTCATCTGGTACAACTATGTCAAATTTAGAGAAAACCTGCCATGTTGCATTAAGTATTTATGAGATCAAAAGTCCGGATGAGGTATTCTCAGTTATATTTTTTTGACCACTTCGTATTAACAAAATCTTATTTTTAATAAGTATAAACAGCTTTATTATCACTGTTGCCACATTGTGTCATTGAATACATTTAAGGTTTTAATATTTTTGAACCTTAGAACCTTAGATCAACAGGTGCTGTTTTTTTTATATTTTCACTGTTCACCAAGACGTACAATTTATGACTTTTATTTGAACTAATCTTGTGATAACTTTCCTGGGGTGATGAAATAATAACTAGACGATTTTGAGGACATAATTACATGTTTTCAAGTTTAATGAAATGAATCGGGTTTTAGGCCACCTTTGTGCACATATAGGCTAAACTGGGCCAGGAGAACCTCCTGAGGATGGTGAGATGATTGAGATGACACTGTCCTCCAGACACAGAATTCGAAATTCGAGCCCTGGCGGTCTGAGGCCGAGCACGCTACCTCTCGGTCACGGAGGCTCCCCACAATAATGACTTTCACACGAGGATGGGGAAAAAACATTTTTGTTTCTTTCAAACCGCCGAGACCGGGAACCGAACCCCGAACTCTGGCGTGAAAGGCTTCAAGTTTAAAGCTGCATAACTGTTTTGTTTATTTTATTCAAACGATTAATCCACGGAGAATGATGTTTAATTTTTTTATTTTACTGCTCCGGTTACTGAGTTATTAGGGATTTAAGTTTTTTTTTTTTAAATTGTTGCCCCACCAAAACAAACCTGCTCACAGCGGAGTAAGACATACTGTCTATATAATCAGGACATTAAAAGTACCAAGTGGCAGATAACGGTCATCATAGAAAAAAGAGAGGAAGACTTTTAAAATTATTGTTATTTTATAAGTGATCATAGATACATTTCACAGTACAACGTGTATTGTCTTATATCAGTTAAACACATCTAGAAGTTATTATGGATGATATTTGCATGTAATGTCATGTTTAACAACATCTGTCATATTGTGATGGCAAAATGCGAAAGTACAATCTGGATTTTGCATTGCTGTTGTGAAATGCCTGGAATGTAAGTTAGGAGCAGGCCTAATGTATTCTTGTGGTACGTATGTCTGAAAAATTTACTCAACATTTTCGTGTGTTTGAAGTTAAGATGACTCAACATTTTAGTGTGTTTGAAGTTAAGATGACCTTAACCGTGTATGGGTCTGGGCTCGAGTTACTTAGAGTTATTGCCCTACTACGATAAATCCTAATAATTTATTGTAGAATATTATTCATAATAAATAAATTTAGGGTACATTATACAATTTGAATGAGATAATCTAAAATTAAAGAAAATTAATCTGAAATCAACTAAGATTATGATCTAATCGTTAGTTTTTTAAGACATGTTATAGCTATGACCATGATTGTGTAAAGTCATTATCTTTAATATTTTATATTTATATTTTAAATTTATATTGTATCATATAATTACGGATACGGTATGTGGTATACGTTATGTCAATAACTTTATGAAAATTGTTTTCGATATATTTAATTGAATATTACACTAACAAATAATATACAAGATATATAGAGAGATGTAGTTAGGTATATAATATGCAATGGCAACACATTTGTGAAACGTGAATCCAAAGTATGTTCAAAGTTGAAGCCTGTTTCTCAGGAACACTCTAAAAATACTTTGTTTCTAATTATCGCCTTTTTCGATATATATTTAGAGAACAGATAGTTCCGATAATATAATCAGCAATATATTAAAAATTCTGACTGGTATTGTTATATCAGATAAATTAAATAGGTGAATCAGGCAAATGAGTAATTATAAATCACTTATTATACAATCATTGCATGAATCTGTGCACATAAAAATGGTACAAGTAACATAAAGTAAATAAAGTTACATGGTTTGGGAGTGGTAAGCATAACAGTTTAATATGTTTTGTCATATTACATTATTTGGCTGCTAAAACAAAAAAAACAATTGTAACTTTTACGTGGTTTTTTTTGCGGCAGCATTCTTAATAATATAATTATATAACTTCATGTTCGACATGTTTGAGGTTACGACTCCAGTGGAGATTCAAAAATGTGATAATGACGTTTGAATCAGAGACTGTTTAAACTTCTACACTATCCTTATATATTGTCATAAAAAAAATAGTAACCGGCGTTGGCATCTCCTTGCATTGAAGATAATGTTGTGTAATATTTAAAAATGGTAATTAACCTAATAATATTTCAGAAAATTGTTGATAATATATATCATAGGGGGCAGAGGGTGAAAAAATGGGTAAATAAGTAAACGAATGACGGGTATTCGGACACTCTTTTTATAACAAAACTGGACCAGGATAACTTCACGTGAATATGGTGTATTAGACCTGTACTGATTTCTGTATTTTCAAGAGGTAATACTTTTTCTATATCTAAGGGTATGAAAATCACATGTACTTCATATTCAAGGGTCAATAAAATAACCCAGCTGCACCATGTGCATAATCAAAGGCTGATTTGTGTTTCGAACTTTACTCCTAGATGAGTGTGTTGTGCAAAAAGCAGGGTTTTCATTTCAGGCAGTGACTGATTGTTTGCTAAAACTTTTAGGCTATCCCGAGCATTGTGTCTATTCAGAAAGGGTGTGGTATTAAAATATGTACAGGCCTATTAAATGGTATGTTTTCGCCCGAAACTGTATAGGGCCCAGCTATTTTTGGCAAAATTTGTATATGCAAAGGTACATTTTGGCTACAAAGGTATATTCAAGACTAAGAGTTTGACTATCCTGTCTGCACACCGAACCCAAATTTTCACCTAGTGCCCCACCCAATAGGGGAATAACCTCCTGAGCATGGTGAGATGTATCAAATGGCACTGCCATCCACACAGTATCCTAAATTTCGTTCAAGGCCTAGCACACAACCTCTAGGACACGTAGCAGATATCTTATGCTAAGTTTTTAAATTTTGATCATTAAAATCGAGAAAAATCGGGTTTAAACTGTTTATTTCTAAAATATAATAGTGTTTTCAGTTTTCTCGCCTTAAAAACTATACAAATCGATATATTATACTCGTTTTTGTGTTCATTATTTCAAAAGTTATGGTGAAATAGATAATATCTTGGACACATGGCGGCCCTTTTGGATTTAGTCAATTTTCATAGATTTAAAGAGTTAGAAAAAAATGCAATCCCTTTTTTTCTCATCATTATTATGTTCCAAAGAATAAACAAACAAATCACTTTTAACAAACATTTTGCACGAAAATACATAAGGGCATATACTTAACAAGTCCAGTGATTTAAAGTGAAATAAATGTGGGCCGAGTGTAGCATACCACTCAGGCAACGATATACTACTACTACTATCTGCATTAGGCCTCTTCTCATTTAAATATTTTACTGGTGTATACCTTACATTCATGATGATGGCATCAGACATAACTTTTTTTTAGACGTTTTCCTCAATATGTGGCTTTAATCTTTGCCAATAACTGCTGCCTTTGAAAGTTTGTCATGAGCCACGTCTTAAAACTATGAACAGTAGGAAAAGTCAGTGATTGTCCTTAGCTGTTTGCTGCTGGTTGGGAAGGACTTCTAGAATGTAACTGACTTCCCACTGGCGTTCTACATTTTGTGCTCACAGTATCATATGTTTTCTATATGCTAGCAAGTACATATATACGTATAACAGTACTATACTAACAATGAAAATTTCTCATAAAATATACTTGGCCAGTTTCGTATAACAGTACTATACTAGCAATATAAATCTCTCATAAAATATACTTAGCTAGTTTTATCATGTACTATTCTGGTATGTATATTTTATATTTTTAAAGCAATTAAACAATTATCTGATATATAGCTAACAATCTAAGTCTATCAGCCTGTGTGTTAAGTTCTTTTGAAATAGCGATTTTTAGCGATCTAAGGATGGGTTGATATTTTCTGAAAAATATCATTACTTCACCTATGTTTCGCCCGGAATGTATTCAGGGTAAAAAAATGAGAATATAAATTGCACAAATAATATAGGGACAACTCTGTTACGAGTTCTAGTTTTGTTTTGAGTGGTGAATACATTTCAATCTGTAATTTATTTTATGTCGTCTTTCATCACAAAATAAGTTCTTATTTCGCCATACAACATAGGCATGTTGTACCATATATCACAATTAAATTAATTGATCAAACAACTAAAAAGGAATAAAAGCCCCACACATTACTATAAAAAATTACAAATGAACTAATCATACAGGAAGGAAAGCTGGGGTGGAGGTCGGTAACTTAGGTCATTTAAATCAAGCGAGGTATGCTTTTAAACGCTACATCTCACAAACTCCAGTGCGATACCATGCGGTCAGCAACGCCTTGACATACGCGCCTCTGGTGGCTGACTACACAACTATTGTTTTCATTGACAGGTAAGCGCAATTGGTCGTACGATGCAAATAAAATTATTCAACACCTAAGGTTACCCGAAAAAGTGTTTGAAAATTTTGTCTCGTGTGACATTTCAAATGTAAAACATAAAACTATTTTAATAATAGAGCAAGAGTGGACGCGAGACATTTCAAATAAACCTAAATTGAGAAAATATATTACCCGTAAAGAAAATTTCGCTATACCACCTTAATACTTAAACCTAATAGAAGCATTTTTTCTCAATTCTGTTGTGGAATTTTACCTTTGAGAGTATACACAGGCCGTACACAGAGAGTTAGACATGAGACAACTGGACAGACACGCTATTTAAAACTGGAAGAGCGTGTCTGTTCAATTTGCCCATCTGGCAAAGTCGAAGATGAATATCATTTCTTGTTAAAATGTAATGTCTCTGCCGATATTAGAGTTGATTATATGAACAGTATTATGCAAAATAACGCCCATTTCATCAATCTTACTTTAGAGGAAAAATTTACCTTTTTATTCACCTAATGTTGGAGAGAAACATGTTTATATTTGTAATACTTTCCTCCTCGGCACACTGTATATATACGTTGTGTTTGTTGTGACTTTTTAAAAAGTGACATTATAAGCCAAATTGGCCCGGCGTATCATATTGTTCATGACAATGATATTTATGCCTATGTTGTATATTATGTATAATTATGCATGTCACTATGATAAATAAAAAGGTACTTACTACTTAGTTACTATAGCACCATATTTAAGTTATCATGGTTATAGAATCTATATCTGCCAAGCGATGTTGAATAAATTGATATATTGGCAGATAATTGATGAGACGTTGGTCTAATTTTGTGCACATACACGCTACAATATGTCAGTAATACCTGGTAAGAATGTTGATATGAAAATCAGCTGCATTTCGGTCTTGTAAGGGTTCTTGACTTGGTTATTTCTGTGCGGAGCAAGAACCGAAGTTAAAACTTTGCAAGACTTAACCTTCATCGCCTGTTAATCTTAGTCTCTGACAAGTACCTCTAAAGATAAGTACCTCTAAATATCAACATAAGGATGACACAATCTTTGAAACCTGGACACCGAGATTAGGAGCCAGGACCCAAGCCACTGGCTTTGGTTCAAAGCATCGTGACCATACCGCCAGCATGCAGGTGTCCGCAGCATGAAGTACCGACTAGGACTGTATACTGGCTAGCACCGGCGGCGCTGGCCCAAAATTTAACAGACATTGGGTCGATGTCGGCTTGTAATCGCCGCCAGCAGTATTAAGCAATATCAGACCAGCTGCTATTCCCAGCAAGCACAAAACAAGCCACTGTTTTATAGCATTTAAGATTAAGGTACCGCCGAACATCGCGATTAGACTAAAAAGTATTTAGTAGTAATTAAAATATAATTGAACTTAAGGTTATGTGTAATCTACCATACATAAAATATATAATTTTCCGTCAGTTTAACATGTTTTCCATGTATGAATTTGAGAGAAGCCTTAGCGAATGATCACAAACCATTCAGGTACATGTAATCAACTCCTGATACACAGAGACAACACATAGAAAGTGAGGCTCATCTTCTTCCAAATTCAAATCTCATATTCTAAACAACCGTTCACTTGCTGGTACACAATGATATCTGCCAGTATTGATAGCTAAAGTTACGATCCCATTTTCAAATTGGCAAAAAAATATCATTAATTTAATACTATGGAATTAATAATTTAACATACATTTTTTATCTGAATGGATTATAGATTTCATTCGTTCAACCCAGCCATTATTATTTCTAAAGTAGGTGAGCGCATTTAAAAGTAATGTTATTATCTAATGTTATTAGCCTGTTAGATAGGGATTATAGCATACATATAACATGTCTAGAAAACTGAGAAACCAACTCAATGTCACTGGAAAATACTTTAATGTTCGATTTTGTAAATCAGTACAATCACGAGACCCCTGATGAATAGTCGTCATAGGGAGTAAAAAGAGCAGTCAAACAATATTTTTATACCTGATGAACCCAACATAATTCTTCAACGTTTTATATATTAGGATCGTCTCTTGAACAAAATGTTTTTTTTTTATTTGGAATAGTAATGTAATTAAAATTCAGTAATTGTTATGCGTCTTTGATAATATATAAATGGGCCCATTTTATCACTATTTGCCCGTTTTAGTGCTGGGCCTGTGATGTTTTATCCTAATAGTTTGTTTACATTATGTGGAAATAAAGTGCTCTATGATCTTTATTAAGCACCAAAATCACGTTTTAGGAGCTGTTAGCTATTGGTAATGATTGACACTTCTATTCTAACTTCCATGGCAAAAATGATGTTAGCAATGTGTGGACCTTTAATTTGCACAGCCAATTTGTCTGCCTTTCCACAGCGAAAGACACCATAATATCCCCCAATATGCACTAAACAACATTTATGCAGTCTTTGAATTTCTGTTATTGCTAAAACTTTACATATATTTCGCTGATTATTGATGTCATATCGCATATTTTTAATTATAAGAACTATTATTTATTCAATATAGTGCACTATCAACATTTAATCATCTAATGCGCTTTACACGAAGTACATTTGATGTACAAATGTCTACATGTGACATAGGTCTATACTGAACATACAGGATTTCAGATTATAAATCCAAACCATTATTTCTAATATGTTCATGATCCCCATCGCCATAAAAACCTATTTTAAGATGGTGTATTATTTTAAGAGTCCCCCCAAATAGCTGCGTGTGAAATCAGAGCTGACCTACATATATTGAGCAGGTTCTGCTTTCACGGGTAGCAATGCTGTTTCAACATTTTAACGATGGGGTAAAGTTAAACCATACAAAGTTTTGCAGAAGGCATCCAATATGTACCTACATTAGCAAGCTTAGGTGAAGAATGTGATCCTTAAGAATATCTATTGAATCATTTAACATAATTTTGTTGCACTGTTTATAGTTACATATATTCTAATAGGCTAATGAAGTTCGGGAGGTCAAAGTTAAGAAAGTATGTGAAAAATTGGCTACCATCAAATCCTCAGCAGCAATATATTTATTCAATTATCCACCTTGTCATCGCACTTTCAAACAAAAATAGCACATTTCCAAGATCACATCAATCCTTTTTGAGTGTGCCACTTGCTGCTACACACTATGGATGTGCCATTGAAAACAAGAGTGGATTTAAAAAACACTGTGGTTTCAAGATTACATAATTCTACAGCAATTAGTGGACATTTTAACGCAGCAGGTGTCTTCTCCAGACAATTAAATATATTATGCAAATATTGCACAGTCTGACGAAGATGACAATACAGTTGACGAAGATTATTTGCTTAATTAACTTGTTGGTGACATCGTTTTCTCATATTATCTTTGCATAATCAAAGCAAATCGACATATATTTCAGATGCATATCTATTAATTCAGTCTTGTCCGAATTATATCTGGACAATATGGACATACATAACGTACATACACCCTAATACCATGTGAGGAAAGATTAATTATATGGACATAATACCCCCTCATTGGTGTATATGCACACTCCACTGTCAGTTTCTGGTATTTTTCTTTTTACAATAATTTTAATTTTCTCATATGCCGATAGGTATACACGAAGGCCTATAACTTTTGGGTGCAGATCGAAGCTTAGTAAAGCTGTAGAGTGATTTTGACATTTATTAGCACCAAATTTGCATCTGTCCTGGTGATTTGTATCGATACACCCATGTGTGTTTGCTTCGGCGCATACCATTAAATGTTAACCCCTTGCACCTCGTTCTTCTAGTCACTTATTAAATATAATATATTTATCTTGTGTTTTTCATTATAATCTGTAGGGATACTCGGATTGATGAAAAAATGCTCAATATGAAATGAAAGGAATGGGGTTTTAGGCCACGGAGGCTCTCCACACTATTGAATCATTACGAGTGAGCGAGGAAGAAACATTTTGCTTCTTTGAAACTCGGAGGCCAGAGTGGGGTTCGAACTCGCAATCTCCGACTTTCCAAGCAGGCAGCTTTAACCACGGCACCAAGGCGCCCGCCCATAATGCTCAATATACAACATATTAAATCTCAAGCATTGTTCCCTTATATTAAAATTAAAACTAAATAGCCTTAGCATTTAAAGTGTATTTATATATATTACTGTTGTTCTCCATAAAGAGTTAAACATCAATATGCGACTAACATAAAATATGTATACTAATCATAATAATAGCCAGATTATTTCTAGTATTTTACAAACCAAAAATCTGCCCTAGCATTTTTCTAGTCAGTTATTAAATATAATATATTTATTCTGTGCTTATTGTTATAATCTTTATGGATATCCATCTGCACCAGTCCAGTCTTAATACACGCAGAGATTGCGTGCCGCAAATCACATGGCGGAGTGAAGATGTGGATATCTGGATAACGCCACATTGGTCAACATGCAAGTCTTAAGCATTGTGCTTTATTATACATTATTTTAGATTTATTTAAAAAAAACTCAGCCTTGGCATTCAAAGTGTCATTATACATATCATTTGGTTTTCCATCAAGCAATTTAAACATTTACATCGATATGAGACTAATATTAAATATTTATATTGCATACAATATTAAATATCCGCAGTATATACACTGTAAGCAAAAAAATAGTTTTAGCATTCAAAGTGTCATTTTATATATGTTTTCTTCATAAACATGTAAACATAAACATCAATATGAGATTCACATAAAATATTCAGAATAAATATAATGATAAATATCCAGAGCATGAGTTATCATAATAGCCTATTGGACGCAGAGATATCAGCACATTTAAATATTACCGCAAATTAGAGTTAGCGATAATGGCGCGCGTATCCTAAATATGTAGTTATAAAAAAAATGGCCCTAGATTTTTAAACTTTCTAATTCCAGTCCCCTGGGGACATAATGGGGACACTTTTTGCGAATTAGCTTGCTTCTAAGTACCACTCAACAAAAAAAAACAGATTTCCAAACTTGACACATATTTTATAATGTTTGTATCTTTAGATTTCAAAATGAAATCTGGGTGCAAATACGTTTCAGTGACCTACATGTGTATATGGCCGAGGGCTATGACTAAAACAATAGTGAAAATAAATAAAACTACTACTATTTTGAACAATTTTTCGAATTGCTGTCAATTTTGTTTTGGGGTCCTTCTAAAAAATGGTAAAATAGGCCCTAGGACTTAAAGCGTCCTGTTTGGCAAAAAAAAACCAAAAATCGCAGTGAATTTTTTTTAGCTTTTGTGAGTACGAGGGCTAGGCTCCTGGCCTAACACTACACGAACGTCGTAGAGCATAGGCCTAAACAGCAACAACAAAAACAGCAACAACAATGCGCCACTCTCATGGGACACTTTGGCAGCAATAGCCTAGTTTATGTATATGCCTAGTTTATGTATCGTCTGACGGTCATAGATAGCAGCGAGCCAAGATTTCTAAGAGACTCAAAATTCTGAGAATTACTAATATTCTGTGAAACGAAGTGATGTCACCGGAACCCGTTTTAAATAAGAACTTGGTGAGACCAAAGTTATATGAGACCCCCTTCTCTATACTTCATTGTGTTAGCTAGCTCGGTGACAACAATTATTGATGTCAAGGCTATTGAGTTTCACAGTATAAGACACGATATCATATGAACGCACAGAACGCACCAATGGGTCTGTTTAGGCCTTTGTTGAATAGTTATTCACCAGGTCGCGCTTATTTTAGATGACAGTTAGAAATCCGAATGAAGGGATTTTAATGAGTGAAATAACAGAATGTATAAGTCAAAATTAGTCCTACATGCTCTGTGATTTTTCATGGATAATTTTAATTTACTAATTATGAGTTTTTAGCACAAATGAAGATTTGAAATGTATGCCTACAGTCTTTCTGGGCTGGATGGAGTTTCAGCAGATGACATCGCACATAACGTCGCATGTAGCCTACATAACATATGGCAATAAAAGGAGTTAGATAATGCCATTAAACAATTGTTATTAAAAAACAATCTGGGTTAAGATCGCGGTTCTGTTTTTCAATCTGCTATAACGGACTACTAATCTGTTATTATAACGGCCTACTGACTGACTACTAATCAGTTCAAACACTATCGAAGTGAACAAGTGATTTATCATTATTACTCTTGTCTTTTAAATACATATAATTAGCAGGGCCTATTATCATCTGGAGAAACGTTAAGGGCTCACCACCCTAAATGAGCCGAGACCCAGAGCCGAAACCAGAGAGACTAGAGAGTCACAAATTACCGCTTGTAAATTTGTTTTTTCCCGCATCGGGTGATTTAAAAAATACAGGAAAGTTGTAATTTTGCGAATAATTCGCATGCACACATTGTTTTCCTCATGCGTGATATGAGGTATAACTGTGTTATGAAATTATCGCATTAATACAGGGGTGAGAAAGATTTGTGCCTTTTCTGGGAATGGGCGTGTTGATATTTGACCCTTTAACCGCCAAATTATTCAATCTGAATTTTCACCCACTTGAAGTTGTGTCTCGCTGACGCGATCCACAACTTCCAGTGAGTGAAAATTATTCAGATTTGGCAAAATAGAGGTCAACTGTTTTCAAATATTGCTGATTGATGTCACATTTTATCTTTAACATGTTTAAAAGGTGGAATTTAATGTGCTAATAAAAAAGGAAAACCCGAATATATGCGGCACCCGCGGTTAGAGGGTTAAGCAGATCCGGGCAATGTTTACCTTTTCACTTACAAGGGAGCGTAGCTCAAAACGCCACAAGTTAGCACACCATTTTCGAACATGTTAAAGGTTAGGCTTTATAAATTGAAGGTGTGTCACATAGGTGGGGGGGGGGCGGGAAAGTTGGGTGTCGCGCGGGTTGAATTGATCAATTTTAGTCCAGATTCATTAATGTTCGGCGTTTGAGTATGTGATCCGCCTAGACCAGAGAATGTGCACATTTTCAGGTTTTAATTTTGTCAAGAACTAATAATTGGTAGACTGAAATATTCAGCGCATTGTGATACACACTTTCATTGTATTGCTAAAATAAAATCACTTCACGGGGCCTTTCGCATCTGAAGATTTGAACGGCTGTGTCTGCTCAAATATGAACGGCTGTGCCTGCTCAAATATGAACGGCTGTGCCTACTCAAATATGAAGGCTGTGCCTACTCAAATTTAAACTGTTGTGCCTGCTCAAGTATAAACGGCTGTGCCTGCTCAAATATGAATGGCTGTGTCTACTCAAATATGAAGGATGTGCCTACTCAAATTTAAACTGTTGTGTCTGCTGAAATATAAACGGCTGTGCCTGCTCAAATATGTACGGTTGTGCTTGCTTAAATATGACCGGTTGTACCTGCTCAAATATGAACGGTTGTGCCTGCTCAAATATGAACGATTGTGCCTGCTCAATTGTGAACGGTTGTGCTCGATCAAATATGAACGATGTAGGCGTACCCCACAGCTCAAATATGAACAGTAATTGTTGTCTCTGCTCAAATATGAGCAGTTTTGTCTGCTCAAATATGAACTGTTGTGTCTGCACAAATATGAACGATTGTGCCTGCTCAATTGTGAACGCTCGGGTATGGTTTTTGTTCCTAACCATTTTTTCCCTTCCAACAAAAAAAACCTTTCTTTTTCTTCCTGATCAAAAATAAACAATTGTTTTCTCGAGATGTCACAGAAAACTTTTTTTCAGGTCATGTTAAATCTCATGAATTTCTATCCCACAGAATGTAAAGAAAGGCCGGTATAAGGCCGGTATATGATTAAACGTTTGGATGAGCGGAGCGAGGGATTTTTTGTCTTTATTTGGCAGTTTTCAGCAGATTTGAAAAGATCTACTGGCTGTCAACAATCTATTTTTTTCTCACACATTAATGAACAAACTTTTTTTCCCTCACATTTTATAGAGCAAACTATTTTTAGGGTAAAATTTGTGAACAAATTATTTTTTAACGAAGTTTCATTTTTCTTTATTAGAGCTATTATAATAAAAATTCCCGAGAGATTCTTGACTTCGCGAATGTGTCCTCCTCGCGAAATTTGCGAAAATTAAAACCTCGCGAATATTACCAGATCTACAGTATTATCTTCAGATTATCTTCTCTATGTAAGCGGTAAGCACGGCTGTAGTCGTTTTTAGCAGGTGTTTAACCCTTTGAGTGCGGGCGACGCTTTTAAGCGCATTCATACTGTTTTTCCACAACCAAAATTTGACAGAAATTGAACAAATATGCATGTATAAATCTTGAGTAAAGCCCCTATTGTGAAATTTAGCAGGTTTAATTTTTAAGTGAGGAGGTATTTTCCTTTCATTTGAAGTTGGCAATTGCGTGAGCAATGCCAACTTCAAATGAAAGGAAAATGTTAAGTAGTAATGAAGCACTTAAAGAGTTAAACATTCAAGATATGCAAATGTTTGTTGTCTAATTAAACAAAATTATGAAGTTGTGGGTCGCCGTAAAAAATAAATTCCTTGCCTTAGCGCTTTAAGGGTTAAAGGCCGCTGTAAATCGGGCAGCGGTCAGCCAACACGATATATTGGCCCAACGTTGTTTTAATGTTGGTCCACCGTCGCCAACGGAAGGCAAACATTAAAACAATATTGGGTCAGCGTCTCGAGTGAGTATATATACATGTATGATTCAAATCAGAAACGTTCATTATGCTCATTGTTAGGCCAAGGCTAAGGACTGTGAGATGTATGATTTTCCAAACAAATCAGAAACGTTTATTATCTGATTATGCTTTTTGTTAGGCCAAGGCTAAGGACTGTGATCATGCCTTGAAACAACGCGTGTCTCGGGTTTATTTGGGGCGTTCCCATCTTACACTGAACAAACATATTCGTTACAGCCAGCAAGGAAAATAGAATCAGATTCTGCAGCCAGTAACTCCTGAGCCCATACAGTCACAAGAGTACTACGCGAATAAAGTTTAAGAACACTGGAAAACTTTTTTTCTGGAGGAGTCGACTCGTTTCTGACTTGTTTGAAATTTAAAACGATTGTTTACGTCTGCAGTGCCGAAAAAGGGGATATCCTGCGGGTGAGTGGTAAAATACAAGTGATATTTTTCGTCTTTATTCTGATATTATACATGCATTAAAAAATTAAGTGATTTAGTGGTCTTGTCCATTAAGAAATAAATAAAAACACATTTAGTATCCCGACCGTGCGACCATGGAGTAATATAAAGTTGCATATAGCAAATCTGGGAAAAAATACATTACCAATAACTTTTTTAACCAATTACAAATAAGAATCTAAAAAGGCAGTGTGATAGATCAGGATGCTTTAGAATTTTGATTTAGAAGCGTAAGAGCCCATAAAATGTCCGAGTAGTAAGGAGATGAAACATCACCTGTAAATTATAGTCTTATATGCCTATAGCTAGCCACCAAGCTGGATTTTAGTTCTGGACTTTCAGACAAATGATATTCTCAGAGTTATTCTCTCTACATACTTGACCTTAAAACGGGCCTGGACAAACAAAATATGTATTGGATCGCTAATCAAATTGAAATTCAATTTATTCCACTTGTCGTAGAACCACTTATTAAATGCATGCACGTTTAAATGAAAAAGAATATCTTTGCAGCCATGCATGAAACAGTCCATGTTCACTTATAAGTGCATGCGCGGGGATACGGTACTAATCAGAGCTAACTTGGGCAGTTTCGACGGTAATTACAAAACATCTACCAGGTAGCAATTGTTTTGCGGTGGTTTCCTTCATATACTATCAACCATGACGAGCACTGAACTAATTAAAAGGTTGTTTTATTGGCTATCTATGTTGTCTATATACCATTGATCATATTCTAATTCTACACATATTATTATACAATAATCAGCAAATTATAACCTGGTTTGGGGGCATTTTTGCAAGGTGTAAGTAAAACTTGCAACTGATGTTAAGGTTGTTTTCACATGTTGGCTCCGCACCCTCCGTCATCGTTGCTGCTGAGATTTAGGACGCAAAGCAAAAAGCTTCCTTCCAGCATCTCAGACAACATAGGTTGCGGTAATATAGATGATCAGCCATGTAGGCCTATATGTTAAGTATTGGTCTCAGAAATTGGGTTTACGAGCATAGTGAAAAGCTTTCTAGCTGAAGGTTTGTTGTTACGTGACATTTTTACTTCCATATTGTTTCTTGTAGCCAGGTGAAAATTAGTGAAAGACACTGGTGGAAATACAATGGCTTCCTGGTTGTCTTTGGTGACCATCTTGGAATTGACTTCTAAACTTCAAGTGTAAATATACCCATGTCAATGAAATGAGCGATCTAACCGGGAATAATGCATGCCATTGTCTTCTAAGACTAATTCAACAGTTAAAATTTACGATGGGCGTTGGTGGAAATGGATAATTACAATCATAGAATTTTTCCTTGAGCGTGACCTCTAGATAACTTTAGATGGAGCTACATCATGAAGGCATGGCTGTGTCAGCTGCGCTGTTGGCTTGTCCAGTTTTGTGATAATGTTTTAGCCCGGATATATTCGGGTGTGGAATTGACAGATTCCCATCCCGAATATATATTTTTTATTTCTTTAGGATTTTTTATTGGCCCAGGAGCGTGGCCCGTTATTTAATCAAAATGTTCTTCTGCGATCCGTCTCATTATATTAGGCATGATCCTAAACCAAAATCTGTCATAAGAAATCGGCCAGTAGGCCTACACTATGTTAGTTACAAACGTGCTGGGTGCTGGCTCGACTATACTATTCAGTTTTAAAAGAAAATATTAAATACTGTGGGGAGATTAAATGGTAAAAAGTAATAGTGTTGTGACATCGGACTGCAGGTTGTGTCACGCTACACCTATGCTGTAAGTAGAATAGGATCGTGACACAGGCGTGTCACCTTGAACCTAGACTCGTATGTGTATCTTCGTAATTATTCATAAAAATCAGTTGAATGATTTCTCTGTTAAGACGGTTAATATTATACGTGACAACTAAACTAAGATGAATGCAACGGGACAATCTTGGTAACATATCGTTAATAATCAATACATGCAAGTACTTTATATTCCCATGGTGAATGCGGTCTACGGCCTCTCATAATTAGCCCACACTGTAAACCCTGTCCTTTACTATGGCACAATTTATTTGAGTTACCATGGCTAAGTGAGCTGGCACAGCACAGTTTTGCAATTTTATATACGGCAACGCTTACAATGTATGTTGACCCAGCACAGGTGACCTAGTCAAATTGCGCTGTGTCACACAATTTTATCTGGTTCAAACGGCTTAAACGAACACGCTTATATCTGGCTTGTTAGTTTGAGCTATCATAGAAAATTTTAAATTTGAGTTAAGTTGTCATGGATTTCTGTATCTATTCAAATACAAGTACGTTAAGGGAGTGACGCGCATGCGTGACCTCATGTTCAGATTCTGAATTTTCTGCGACAAAGACGACGATTTATGCCATTTCTACATCTTCATAAGTGCTGTAAACTTGTATTCAGTTTATTATGAGGTCTTAGAACACTGTGTTTCTTACAAGAAGACGTCAGATTGGTGATATTTTTCTATACTTTGATCAGTAACCTGGCATATACCATTGTTAGTCCAGGCTGTTAGGGGTTTCTCTGTGCACTTTTGGAAGAAATTACATTTTTTTCCCAGATGATCAGTAACATGTACTCTTTCAATCCTGATATAGCGCAGTCAATTCTGACTTGATTCACACCTAATTACCATGTAATTAGTATCCGTAATTAGCAAAATCTGGAAAAAATCCGGTGAAAATAATATTTCAAGAATCGGTGGGTCGATTTCAATGATTTTAAGTTCTGTTATCTGTTTGATGGATAATTGACACAACAAAAATATTTTTGGGATCATTCATCGTCAAGGTCACGTGATGTGTCGAGGTCAAAGTCAAAATTGAGGAAAATTGAAAAATTTCGGACATTAAATTGCGCATTTATAATAATTAAAATGATTCAAAATTATATGATATATTATTTAAAAAAAACATCATCTGTAACCTTTCATGTGAGGGTTTAATGTAGTATTTATCTAACAACCGGGATCATAATTGTTTGGACAAGTGGTCCACCCATAAGTTGTCTTTTTTTGTTTTTGCACATGTCTCGTAAATGGATCAACCTTATGATTTTAATTATATTCTTTTAATACACTGTGTATTTTAATGTTGTACAAATTGTTATGCACTATTATATATCGTATAAAGGTCAAGGTCAATCAATAACTTCAAGGTCAAGTCAAGGTTATATTCGAAATATGATTGGAACTTTTGTGACGGGCGTTTCTGACATGAAATTTGTCAATTTAATGCCAATTTTAATTATATGATAGGGTTTATTTCAACGTGAAAGTACATTGTGAACGTGTCAATTCAACGATACAATCGATGATGCAAAATATTGGTTATTCAAACAAGTAACATTATCCTACTCGGACCTTTGTCAATTTTGTGCATATTTATTCACTGCTGAAAAGCAAAAATGACAGCTACTACAGACTCTGGAAAACAACACTAAAACTGGAAATGCTACTCAAATCTGTGCAGCGTTTAATTTGAGTCTTTGTGTTTCATTCTGGATAATTGTCATTATGCTCAGTGGTTCTCGGTTCATAATATTGATTTTTGATCCAGACCTGTAAGGACAGTTATTATTGTTTGAAATCTCAAGATTTATCTAATAATAACTATACGCACAAAGTACGCTTGAAGGATAATTGTGTACTAAGCAGTCCCGATAAAGAATGTGTCTTTACTGTGCATACTGACATTGCAGGGTGAGGAAAAAGGGTCTGTATTGCTGATGAGTGGGGAAAACAGTATTCAAACATTCAACATGTCAAAGCGCTCTAATGTTAATCCAACAAACCATCTGAAGAAACTACACAGCCAATGTTAAATACTCGTTTATATGTTCAACAGCTCCCACCTCTCCTCCAATCCCCAGAAGGTGTGATAAACTTTTCCTGTCAAGCAATGAGTTATAGCTGATATTAAAGATGTACATTGCATTTCAGTTTCATGAAAGCACTGTTGAGTAGCTTTTCAAGTATCAAAATACATACAAACTTTTCCGAGACTGACACGAGAGGAACATAAATCCATCTTAGTTGCCAGTTTAGATGATGGCACATGTGATCAGATCAAGAAATTCTAAAACGAGTCGATGCTATGTTGATTTATTGTGCTGCAATGGTTCACGCAACACCAACATACAATATATACAATATATACAATTTCAATGAATATGTACCAAGTACTGTCATTCTCCCCATGTTGAGCGAGAACTATCTTCTATAAAGTGTGATGGTGTTGTTTGAGATACTGACTGAAGTGCCAAGGCTACAACACTTTCTAACCAAGGATGGGTGTGCGGAACAAACTAATTACCACCCACAAAAAAGACAATCTTCATAGAAACTGGGATATATTTCAGAGTAATTGAACCATCTTTTTTAAAATCTTAGCTTCCCTAGCTCTAATCATTATTTGATGAAACGCATTATCTCTTTTTATGAAAAATATAAAGTGGTAAACTCTGACATGATGCATGTATAGTATATGCCATTATGTATTTTCGTGCAAAATGTTTGTTAAAAGCGATTTTTGTGTTTATTCCCGTTTGGAACATAGTAGTGGTGGGAAAAAAAAGGATTGCATTTTTTTCTAACTCTTTATATCTATGAAAATTGACTAAATCCAAAATGGCCGCCATGTTTCCAGGAAATTATCTATTTCACCATAATTTTTGAAATAATAAAAACAAAAACATGTATAATATATCGATTTGTATATTTTCTAATGCGATAATACCGATAAGACCATTATATTTTAGAAATAAACAGTTTAAACTCGATTTTTCTTGATTTTAACAAAAAAAATTAAAAACATAGCATAAGATATCTGCTACGTGGCCTAGAGGTTGTGTGCTAAGCCTTTAAACGAAATTTAGAATACTGTATGGAGGGCAGTGCCATCTGATACATCTCTCCATGCTCTGGAGGTTATTCTCCGATAGGGGGTGGGGCACTAGGTGAAAATTTGTGCTCGGTGTGCAGACAGGATACTCAAACCCTTTGACTTAAATATACATTTGTGGCCAAAAATATACCTTGGAATATACAAATTTTGTCGAAAATAACTAGGCCCTATACAGTTTCAGTTGAAAACATATCATTTAATAGGCTTACACAGATTTGGACGATAACACACGCTTTTTGAATAGATACAATGCTAGGAATATCCCACAAGTTTTAACAAACAAGCTGGCACTGTTTAAAAACATGAAAATCCTGCTTTTTGCGTGTGAAAGTCAGTATTGTGGGGAGCCTCCGTGACCGAGATGTAGCGTGCTCGGCCTCAGACCGCCAGGGCTCGAATTTTAAATCCTTTGTCTGGAGGACAGTGTCATCTCAATCATCTCACCATCCTCAGGAGGTTCTCCTGGCCCAGTTTAGCCTATATGTGCACAAAGGTGGCCTAAAGCCCGATTCATTTCATTTAGATGTACACAAATTGTCACCCCTTGAAAAAACAGAACTCGGTACAGCTCTAATACACCATATACATGGGAAATTATCCTGGTCCAGTTTAGTCATAATTTATATGTGCAAAAAGGTGTCCGAATACCCCAGTCACTCGTTCACTTATTTACCCATTTATATTCACCCCCCCCCTCCCCCTGTGATATATATTATCAACACATTTCTGAAATAATTTTTATTCTATATTATATATTAATTAGATTTTTAAAATATTACATCAACATTATCTTTGATGCAAGGATATAACGATAATGTAGAAGTTTAAACAGTCTGTGATTCAAACGTCAATATCTCATTTTTGAACCTTCACTCGAGTCGTGACCTCAAACATGGCGAACATGAAGTTATATAATGATATTATTAAGAATGCTGCCACAATTTTTTTTTTTTAACATTCCAGCAGTCAAATAATGTAATATGACAAAACTTATTAAACTGTTATTCTTACCACTCCTAAACCATGTAACTTGATGAACTTTATGTTACTAGCAACTTATTATATGTGCATTGATTTATGCAATGATTGTGTAATAAGTGTTTCATGGTTATAATCTTATCTGCCTGATTCCCCTACTTCATTTATCCGATATAACAATATACCAGTTAGAATGTTTAATATATTGCTGATTATATCATCGGAACTAACATTTCTCTAAATATATATCGAAAAAGAAGATAATTAAAAACAAAGTATTTTTAGAGTGTTTCTGAGAGTGGTTCTCCGGATCAAATCCTAAGAAGAGGATTCGACTCTGTGCTTACTTTTGATTCACGTTTCACATATGTGTTGCCATTACATATTATACCTACATCTCTATATCTATCTTGTATTATTTGTTAGTGTAATATTTAGGTACCATTGGATTAAATGTATCGATAATAATTTTCATAAAGTTATTGACAAAATTCTTAATTACACAATATAGTTTACAATATAAATTTAAAGATAATGGCCTTACACAATCATGGTCATGGCTATAACGGCTCTTTAAAAACTAACAATAAGATAATAATTTTTATTCATTTCAGATTATTTTTTCTTTCATTTCAGATTAACTCATTCAAATTGTATAATGTACCGAACATTTATTTATGTATCATAGTAGGGCAATAACTCAGACCAGACCAGTTAAGGTCATCTTAACTTCAAACACATTAAAATGTTGAGTCATCTTAACTTCTAACTCACAACAATGTTGAGTAAATTTTTCAGACATACTTGCCACAAGGATACATTAGGCCTGCTGCTAACCTATATTCCAGGAATTTCACAACATCAATGCAAGATCCAGACGGTACTGCCGCCTTTTGCCACCACATTATGAGCAATGTCAGTTTCAACTCTACCAAAATTGGAAGAGAAATATAGGCCTAGCTACAATAATGGATTGAATGCTACGAATGAATGAAATATATTTTGTGGAGGACAGTTTGATTAGTGGCTTTAAATATGTTAATTTATGTTAATTTATGCAAATTTATGCAAATTAGATGGGTTTGTGAAATTTTAAAATCAACTAAGACAAAGTCCACGGAATGTCAGCCTGGATGGAAACACAAAAATGACATTTTCAAAAAGTGTGTCGAAACTTCCAAACCTGTGTCGAAATGACTCCTACATTTTTGGACAAAAACACGTTTCTGTGTCGAAATGGCACTGTGTCGAAATTGTTTGTGTCGAAGTGACTGGCACCCCTTGTATGACAGCTAAATGCCAGAATTGTGTAATAATTGTTTGATGTATGATGAGCTATTATTGGACTTTGCAAAGACCTTATATTGGTTGTCCTTGGTATGATATTTGTGTGTTACTGTGGTAAGGGCCAACCCTGCAACCCGAACCGATATAAATCCTTATTTTCCTTGCCTACCCCTTTCCATTAATGTGTAAATCATTACTTTTTGGGTCAAATTGTGCAAGTGCTTTGGGACGGTTGTGAAAAAACCCCAGTAAGGAATGACCTTGTTGTTTACATTTTGCAAATAATCTATATATAGCACCGAGTTATTAATACCTATAAGCATCTGTTGACCTGTGTAAATATCTGAATATGACAAATAGTTCAGTTATTCTTCCACTCTTCTAATTTAGTATGTAACATGACATCATTTAACATTTTGACCTCCAGAAGTGTTAGTTGCGCAGTTGACGTCTTGCAATTCAGAATGATAAATATGCGCCGAATATACCAGATTGGAATTAATTTCAGATTTTCTTTGATTTGACATTGAAATAACATTATAAAGCCCCTATCGGGAAGGGACCCTCAGTGTATCTGAGCAATTAGACCCTCTTGATAGATTGGTTCATACTCTAGCCTATCAATCAGTTAGTTATGTTTATGGATAACTCGTATAGGCTTACTACATACGCATATTGAATAGATAGTGCTGGTATGTAATTTACTTGGTAATATATATAATAAAGCTTATCCTAACATTTTAGGCATTATAATGATGTCGAATTGATGTCGAAATTGATGTGGAAATGATTTGTTTTATTGTATCCTGATAAAAATATTTTGGTTTGTTGCTCAAAATATAACTTCAGTGATTTCATGGCAGCCATTTTAAATTTCATGTTTTACAAAAAACCGACAAGGATTAGAGCTCCATATCCCCCCGGATATCACAATAGGGGAATTAGCCAAGCATAATCCAAACAGAAAACAACTATCAGCTAAAACAATGTTAGTCGCAGTTCCACTGCGATATCCGTCGCAGTTCCACTGCGATATCCGGTTGTTTTTGCTTATATTTGCATACATATAGACTTTACAATATTTTTTTCTAAAAACAAATGACAGAATTTGCTTTCTCATACTTGAAAACATAAGAATAGACACATTATTTATGTCTCTGGCGTATGTAGTTGCAAAATTATTCGCAAAAATGTTTATTTTCATATACATTGGCGGCCATCTTGGATTTTGCCATTTTGACCATTTTCTCAACCTCTAAAAAAATGCAATCCCTTTTTTTCTTGATGTTCAAGATATTTTGAGTCAGAATCGAGTGAAAAATCAAATTTAAGAGACAAAATGAAAGTGTTATATGTGACATATGAGCCTACACTAGTAACGCTTGGAGTGGACACGACTTTCCGCTACATTGCATTCCATGACAATTATGTCAGGATATGTCATCTCCCATGATGCGTGTTCTCTCCACATTCCATGTTATTATATGGGATATGACAACACCTCTTTCATGGCAGGATAAGTAAAATGTCAGCATAATAGAAATAGTCAGCTCATTTCACCCCCACCAAACTCCTCTGCAGTCCCGTATGTAGGCTCAGTGTCCATTGATGACACCAAAATCGTCGAAGAATTTGTTGTGTCTTTTTATTCGAAACCGTGTCATCATTCAAGAATGCAAAACAATCTAATCGGGAGTGTCTTTGTTTATTTTACCATCGCCATGTGCAGCACCCATAGAACAAGAGAACTACAAGAGAAGGCTACTTATAAATGTGCTCGGTCCTTTGTCTCATCCATCTCATGTGGGTTTATAGAAAATGAAGCAGGCTAGACACCTATTCTCAAGCAGTTGAGGTTGTGTGACTGTGGTATGATTTTCAGTTTGTCTAACCTTAACACTGACATGACAAATACTATAAACATTTCTCCCTTCACCAGTGGGGATTCTCTCTTGCTGACCTAATATCTCTATGGTTCGTTGTAAGGCCTACATGTTGTGGATCCCAGAGATTTAAATCTCGATGGGCCTATGTGAGAGGAGCTCTCGCACTTAATCAAAGTGAGACTGACAAATCAAAACCTACGAATTTAAAATCAATGTTGACTTTTTCAGGTCAGTGTTGTTTGAGGTATATTTTTCGATTATTAACGTGGCTTATTTCGCACTTCCCTTTACGAGTGGGCGCATGCTATGGACGTTCTGTTACCCAGCCACCCTCGTCCAAGACAAATGAAAAAACGTCGAAGTCAGAGGTTCTAGCAGGGTAATGCTTTCTAATAAATGTTTTATGCATCATTGATTGTGTTTGACAAATGATAGGTTCAAAATATGTGTTATTTTGCCATGGACGTAAGCCCTACAAATATCAATTGCTTAGACCAAATTTCACTTTAATTGACACTGACCCAGCCATATAATTAAAATTGACCGATTGATTATTTTCGTGCGTCTGAAGGTAGCACGACAAAAAGGAAATCATCTGGTCTGAAATCTATTCCTAATGTCACACTAATTTTGACCTTGATGTTTACTTAACCTTGACCTTTATATTATATGAAATAATGCATAGCATGTAAAACACCCTTAGGAATGTTTTAAAATATGAAATAATGCATAACATGTAAAACACCCTTAGGAATGTTTTAAAAGAAACTAAATGAAATAGACTGAATTATTCCTCAGATGACGATTCATACATGAGGCATCTGTGGTATAGCCAACCCATGAGTAGATCACTTGTCTAAACCATAATGATCCCGGTTTTGGAGATACAGATTACACTATGCCATCAACTTAAAGCTGTTAGATTGATGTATCACGTTTTCTAATGTGAAATAATTATATGTACTTTGAAACATTTAATATTAGCTTTTTTGTTCAAATTTTTTTAACTTTGCTCACATCTGACCTTGACTGAGCTGTATCACGTGACCTTGACCACTAATCATATCGGGGATATTTTTTATCGTGTAGGCTATATGTTAAATAAATAACACAACTCAAGATCATTAAAATCGATATACCGATTCTTGAGATATTCTTTTTTCCGGATTTTTCCGTGATTTGGCTAATTATGGATACTAATTATGTGTTAATTAGGTGTTAATCGTGTCGGAATTGACTGCGCTATATCAGGATCGAAAGAGTACATGTTACTGATCATCTGGGCAAAAAATGGTAATTTCTTCCAAAAGTGCACATTCTCGCTTTATTTTGACCCTAACAGCCTGGACTATGTGACACTTTGTGAGTTTCTCGCGATCCACAGGTAAAGAGAACTCCTGTCACTCAGGCTGATCAAGGTGTGATAAACATTGGCACGTGTCGGACTCAGTGACTGAGCTATTATCCTGATTATATTTATAGATGTGACACGGCCCGGTTGGCCAACGAGATCTACAATGACACAGTGCTACATTCATACGGTGTTTGACTCTCCAACTCTCTCCCTTGCTGTTTTTTGAACGAGTGACGTTTCCAGAGCCGCCCGCTCACACGGAGCAGGCGACTCTGTTCATAGCCAATCTACCTCTTAGTCAGGCAGCTTAGAGCAGAATTTGGGGGTAAAGGGGACAGACTGGACAAAACCACCAAACTTTTTTCTGGGAATCTCAGATGTATAAACTATCATTTTTTGCCAGGTACCAAAGTTTTTTTTATGTTTAAGGCAGACATATTGGATAATCAAAATGGCCGCCATTTGGATTAAATATGTTTGACTAACGGCCGAGCATAATGTTTTAACAACAAGGTTTTGTAATAAAAATGTATTATACTTCGACCAAGAGGAGGTCAGAAAAGGCCCAAACTATTTTTGCACCTTTATATTAGTTTAATTAGCATAATTTGTAAAATAAATTAAATTTAATAACATTTTCTTATGTCTGACTTTCTGGTCAATTTAGAATCATATTATTTTGAGTATGTACCCTTTTTCTTACATCATAGACGTAACATAAACATGTTCGTAATAATCATATATTGTGAACTGCTTATTAAAATCTAAAATGGCCACCATGAGCCGTATACGAAATAGATATATTCCATATAAAAATCGCTCAGAGCGTCACACCCATTCTTAAAGAACGATACTGACAATACATAGGGTCTCATGGATGCAGCGTGAACAAATAACTAAAGAATAGATACCCGTATAACCGCCAGAATACTATGCAAAAATAGGGGCACTCAAAAATAGGTGGACATTGTGAAGATACTGATCTTGTTATGGTGGCTAATATTGAAGCTGGTCTGCAGGCTCTGTGTCAATTTGTAGCTGAGACATTCTGTAATTCGACATCATTTGAAGGGCACATTGCAGAAGAAGCAAGGTTGAAAGAAAACGAATGGCATACACATGCTACTAAACTGATGGAGAAAGATACTCTTGATCAAACTGATGCTGTAGCATGGTCTGCCCACCATGTTTCTACACACAGCAGCGTGGTGGATACACATGTGACATTAACACAGCTCTTACCTCTCTTCTACGAGAAGGCTGCTACAGCAACTATGATGAAGCATTGTATGAATGTGCTGCGTTGGTGAAAACAAGTTTATTATCCTGTTCGTGGGCCTACACATAGAAATTGCTCTTTGGAGCACTTATGGAGATTACTTGGAGGGATCTGGCTGGACCAGCATCTTCACCCAAGCAGGAATTGCTTCTTCTAGCACCGCAGACTCTTTTCACAAGGCTGCTCACCTCACAAGAACACGACATGCTCACCAGATCAGTGTTTTGGCTTTGGCAAAACTACAAAACATTCTTTTATGAAATGTGATATGGTATACGATGATAAAACTAAAGAGATTTGGCGAAAAACATTATAAAGAAAAGCCTGACATTTCAGTATTGGGATACTGTTCTATATATGGAAATCATTGGTTTAATTATTGTGAGGGCACATCGTGAACACAACTTCCCTCTTTATGTGGAAACAACTTTAAAAGCACTGGTTCCATGGTTTCTCGCCCTGGACCATCACAGTTATGCCAGGTGGATTCAAATTCATATTTGTGATATGGAAAATCTTCCAACATCAATACTTGCAGAATTTCAGGAACATGGTAACTGGGCTGTCCAGAAAACAACAAATCATTTCTCAGCTATGCCAGTAGACCAGGCGCACGAACAAAATAATGAACACGTGAAGGATTCTGGTGGGGCAGTTGGTATAACTGAAAATCCTTCCGCCTTCAGGAAATGGATGGTGTCTGGACCAGAGCAAGCTATACTTTTAAAAGAGTTAGACAGGATTCGTTGGCAGAGAAGATGAAATGACATATCACTACGCGGAGGCATTTTCCACTCAGAAAAAATTCAAAGAACAGGCTATCACTATGGCCATTCTCAGATGATAGTGATGAGCTTATAGCCCACGAAATACGCATTGTGATGGATTCGACCGTGGTGAGCACAATATGAACTGTAGAGTCTCTTGGGCAGGAACAGTATCAAAGATACCACCGAGCAGCAATTATAGATCACACACAGTCAATTCATGACCCTATCAAGAAAAATTCACTCCCCCTATTTAGATCTCCAAGAAAACAATTAAAGTCAAAACAGACCGGGATAATGTCTTTGCTAGATGAAGTAGACACTGATGTCATTGTCATCCTTGTTGGCAAGTTCTACTTTTTCAAAACTCTGTGTGCTGATATTGATATTTGGGTCGCCTTTGGTGTAGGAAAATATCGCATGTACTCCCACATTAATTACACCTTCCACATGTTGGGTGAGGATAAGTGCTTGCCACTTCCTGTTTTCCACAGCTTTACTGGTTGTGACACTAGGCTACATCAGCTTTCTTTGGTCGTGGTGAAAAAATGGCATGATCAGCATGGAATTGTTATGCGGACTTAACTGAAGCCTTTACCGACATGGCACTTAACCCTTATGCTCAGCTGTGTGTCGATGCTCAACCTTTTTGATAAATAGACAATTTTACAGTTATTCTCTATGATAAGACCAACCATCTTTAAAATGTTGGCGATGCAAGAAAGAACTATTTTGCCTAAAAAAGACAATGCAAATAATTCCACTAACACAGAATGCATTGCTAGAGCACTCAAAACGTGTTGCTTATCAAGCTGCACTGTGGACGGTCAAGTGAGCTGAGAGAGCAGCATGCACAATCTCATGAAGGATGGGGTTGGGAGCTGGACAGTGATAGTCTATCTTACATACCTGTTTGGACTACCTTATCTGTAGCATCTAAGGCATGTAATGATCAGGTCAGATGTGGATGCAAAAGTGCGCGTGGTTGTAGTGATCGGTGTGGGTGCAAAAAAACTGGTTGGCGATGTACAGAACTATGTAGTTGTCATTGTAACACGTCAAATACATAAATACTACATTGTATTTTATAATTACATAATTTAGCTACCATATCTTTAGTATGTTTAGGGACAGTTGATTTGATTCACAGTTCAGCTTATTAACTTTGTAACGCAATGTCATCCTGTAGTTTTCAGTTGTATTCGTTCTCACTCTACTGGGAACTGCACCTGCTAATGACGGGATGCGCAATGTTGGCATTAGGTTCAACTCTATATTGTGGTTAATGTAAATGAGTTACGTATATCAGTAAGTCAGTTACGTATGTGAGTGAAATATAAACCAATTATAAATAGTTTTTGTTGATTTTTAAATGCTATAACAACCATTATATCCAGAAATTAGTCATAATTTTCTCAAAAATGTTTTAAAGTTTTCGTTTTTTCTCTTATATCATAAAACATCATTTTTTTAAAGAAAATAAACCGGATATGCTGGTACCTAGCAAAAAGTCAAACTTTAGTACCTTCTGAACCATCCCTGAAATTTTTGTGGTTTTGTCCGGCGTGTCCCCTTTTTCTTGCTAATCTGCCTGACTATCTGCGTTCGAACAACAAATAACAACTTCAAACAACTCACACCACCAGTGGACCAAGAGCCAATGTTGAAAGGCCTTCCAGTCCGCATGACAGCGTGACAGTGGTTGATCAGTCACAGGCGAATACCAACACTGCGCCTTGATAGGCACAATAGCGAACAAATATGAAACCACTGTACAAAACTACAGGCGCGAGGAATAATCCTAACAATTATCGGGGTATAACTATTTTTAGTTGCCTTGGTAAGCTCTTTTCAAATTTTGTAAACAGTAGATTGACCCGTTTTGTGGAGGTCAATCAAATAATAGATCCAGAGCAAGCAGGATTTATATCTGGCTTCTCAACAACGGATCCGTGTTGGCTTTAAAATATTTAATTGATATATATTCAAGTAAACGAAAACGATTATATTGTTGTTATATCGATTATAGCAAGGCCTTCGACACAATCGGTCTGAGCTATGGTCAAAACTATTAAAATGTAATATTTCGGGAAAGATTTTCCGAGTTGTATATATCAGGCAAATCATGTGTAGCCATAAATGGTTTATTGACTGATAAATGTTCATGTCTCATCGGGGTTCGACAGTGTGAAAACCTGTCTCCTCTTTTATTTTCACTTCATTTATATGATTTACAACAGTTTTTGCAAGAAGCGCACATAGGTTTAAAAGAAACACACGATTTACCAACACACACTTTTGATAATAATCTTTGTGCCCTTTTAAAATTATCTATTTTACTGTATGCAGATGACACTGTCTTATTGGCCGAATCGCCGAAACATTTACAAAACATGATCAATTTGATGGAGGAGTACTGTCATTTGTGGAAACTAAAAATAAAAGTGTAAAAATCAAAGGTTACTGTCTTTTCTAGAGGTACAATTAGAAACAGACCTGAATTTCATTTGTGTAAAAATAAGCTGGATGTAGTTGATCACTATAAATACTTGGGTTTAAATTTTAATTTTAATGGAAAATTGACAGTTGCTAAAAAAGAATTGTATGATAAAGGCAATAGAGGCAAATGTTTTCTTTACTGCGCAAAAGCAGACGACTTCAATTGTCAATAGACATTCAATTACACCTATTTGATGTGCTAGTAAAGCCTGTTTTATTATATGGGTGTGAGGTCTGGGCTCATAAGGGTACAGACATCCTGGAAAAGTTACACCTCAGATTTTGTAAATATGTATGTGTGAACAAATCTACATGTACCAATATGGTATATGGTGAACTGGGAGCTACGCCTCTCGCCTTAATCTCACAAAGTAGAGTGGTCATGTTTTGGGCAAGGATAAAACAAGAGTAAAATCCCAAAATATCAAGTTTACTGCTTCAAATACTTTTAATAATTCACAAAAATGTCAATTTTTGTTCACTATGGGTAATGCTAGTTAAAAACGTATTGGAAGGTTGTGGTTTCGCAGGCTCTTTGGAACACCAACCTCTTCCATTTAGTACAAACCATTTTAAAGTCGCACTAAAGCAATGTATTAGGGAACAATTCCTTCAGAAATGGTCATCTGAAATAAATATAAGTAGCAAATGCATCAACTACAGGATGTTTAAAACGTCTCTGCATCTTGAAGATTATTTATTGACTCTATCATATTACCAGCGATGTACAATGGCGAGATTTCGCTGCAGAAACCATAATCTTCCAATAGAGGCTGGTTGCCGTACTAATATCCCCCGTAATTTGAGAATATGTGAACTGTGTAACGATTTGGGCGATGAATTTTATTTCATATGCCCACGTTTTAACGAAGCCCGTAAAAATACATTAAAAAGGTGTTGGTTCAATCTCAGTCAGCTTTATCATTTTATAATCTAATGAATATGAAAAGCACCATACAGCTGGCGAACTTATGTAAATATTTACAAATATTAATGAATGCATTTAAGCTCTTTGTATAGATATTACGAATAGTACCATATAGGCGATATGCTATATATGGCTACCATGCACCCCCCCCCCCCCACATCTCAACAAAACTAAGTTTTTTGGAGCCCTGGGATATACTGAACACGAAATCGAATGTTAACATTGAAAATATAGGGATGCAAACCCTATTTTGACGACTTATATAGAGGTACCCTAAATATGTTATTAACAACGTCGCGCAGTTTGAAATAAGGGGGTAGGGTCACTTGAATGTATGTTATTTCTGTTCTAGTAAACCGATCTGCAACTGCTATATACAATATTAACGGTATTTGAACTCCGCTTCTTATGGTATATAAATCATTGCAATATAAATATAAATATTGATCGCTCCATGTATGTCTAAACATAATTTAAATTGAAAAATCAGCGAAATCCACGACAAAAAAACCCCGCTGGAAAACTATTTCATCAAACGTTTTTTATATGTATCCACATTTAGGCCACGGTTTTTCAATCTAGATATTCTCATAAATAAGCCTGGATGTTATGCGTGCTTTTAAATTTCACACAATTTTGGTGACAGACAAATACAAAATGGCCGCCATCTGTTTTTAAAGAATATGTCATTTTGTGCATTTTGCCTGTAAAATTGATTTTTTTTACTTGACTCTGCATCGAAATAATGGACATCAATCAGAATTAGAGCTATATTAACAAAAAACTTAAATTATATGAAAAATGACAAAGTACAAAATGGCCACCATCTGTTTTCTAAAAAAATAAGTAATTTTGCACATTTTGCCTGTAACAATTGATTTTTTTCACTTGACTCTGCATCGAAATAATGGACATCAAGCAACATTATAGCTATATTTATAAAAAACCTTATATTAAAAATATACCAACATCTTTGAAAGTCACTATCAAGAGCTTTAACATAGATTCATAATATTTTATTTCTGCTAAATACGAAATGTACAACAAAGCACTAAGTTTGTATTTTATCCCTCCATTCGAACAATTTCAAACGTGTTTTTTTATTGGATACAAGGAGGACTTCTCGCTCATGTAAGTAAGTATAAGTATAATGACTTCTATAGCGCCAGTATCTCTCAACAATATTAAAACTCAATTTATTCCACAAGCGCGGTGCGGCAACCACGAACGATGAATGACCGTAATTTCTTTTTGACCAATAATAGGGAGTACCCATGAATTGTGCTTTATGTGTCAGAAGGTTAAGTTTAAATTTGCTATGTGATTTAATAGGTAACCAATGCATTGATTTGAGCAGGGGCCTAGACTCTGAAAGCCTACTTGACCTAGTCACTACTTGGGCAAGGCAATTCTGTACACGCTGCAAGCTTGTTTTATATTTTTCGGAACAACCGAACAGCAACGAATTACAGTAGTCAAGGCGACTGCTCACTAGAGCATTGGCTAGAGAAATTGCAGTAGATTTATTCAAATGAATTCGAATGCGTCTAATATCTCGAATATGGTACAAAGCTGATCTACAAATATTCGAGACATGTTTCTTGAATGAAAAAGCTGGATCAAAAGCCACACCCAGGTTTTGTATGGAGTTGATTTCGGCAAAATTTTGGTTCAGAAGTTCAACTGGGAAAATATGAGCAATTTTTTTCCGTTGAGTTGAATTTCCAATGACCATGAACTCTGTCTTACTAGGATTAGGTTTCAGCATGTTTTTGTTCATCCAAATCTGGATTGCCAGCATACAATTGTGTACAACAATTAAAAACTGTGTTATATCTTCTGCAACGAAAGATGTGTATATTTGTGTATCATCAACATAAAGGTGGTGCTTAAGACCAAAAGCTCTTATTATTGAACTGAGAGGAGTAGTATATATAGTAAAAAGAAGTGGACCCAACACAGAGCCTTGCGGAGCACCGCACAATAACAATTGCGGAGTAGACAGTACACCATGTCAACCTTATATAGTATTAATCTTTATTATCACTTTTACATTTTCTCGAGCCATCTTCAAAAGTGATCTTGCCCACCGAAGAAGTGATCACAGCCACTTTAAAATTATCTCAGCCACTACAAACGTGATTTTGACCTCTGAAGAAGTGACCACAGTCTCTTTAAAAGTTATTTCAGCAACTACAAAAGTGATCTTAACCACTGAAGATGTGATTACAATCACTTTAAAAGTTATCTCAGTCACTACAAAACTGATCTTAGCCACTAAAGAAGTGATCACAGCTACTGTAAATGTTGTCTTAGCCACTACAAAAGTGATCTTGTCCACTGAGGAAGTGATCACAGCCACTTTCAAAGTTATCTCAGCCACTACAAAAGTGATCTTGGCCTCTGAAGAAGTGATCACAGCCACTATGAAAGTTATCTCAGCCTCTACAAAAGTGCTCTTGGCCACTAGCAATCCTCTATCAACCCCTAAAAAGTGATATCGGCCACTACAAAAGTAATCTTGTTCCCCAAGAAAGCACCACAGCCACATTAAAAAATCATCTCAGCCGACATAAAGGTGATCTAGGCCACAAACAAACTGATCTTATCCACTGAAGAAGTGATCACAACCACTTTTAAAATTGTCTTAGCCACTATAAAACTTATCTTGGCCACAAACAAACTGATCTTGTCCACCGAAGAAGTGATCACAACCACCTTAAAAGTCATCTCAGCCACTACAAATGTGATCTTGGCCACTAATTAAATGTAGCTTTGTTCTGGGGATGTACCTTTTCCGTTTCCTGTAATATTGCACGATTAAGAGCATTCTAAGGTATGCTTACCTCGTTTGGTCCATCACTCATCTAGTATCACTATTTCCCATTTAAAAAAACTTATGAGATTGCAGGTCTGGAATGGGGTACTCTCACAAGTTACATTTTTTCGACCCGTTTGTAAGCAAACGGTGGCTATTTTGGAATAATGCAAATAAACAATCAAGGGAATGTCTATTTTCTGGTGGCACTCTTTCCAATATTGATAATATATCGGAAATAGTTGTCCAAACCAAATTTGGTGTTGTATTTTTTTTGTGACGATAAATGATCTACCAGCGAACTCTCTGGCTTAACCCTTTAACCGCCAAATTATTCAATTTGAATTCGCGATCCACAACTTCAAGTGAGTGAAAATTATTCAGATTTGGCAACATTGAGATCAACTGTTTTCAAATATTGCTGATTGATGTCAAATTTTATCTTTGTCACATGTTTAAAAGTCGGTACTTATAATGTGCTAATAAAAAATTAAAACCCGAATATATGCGACACCGGCGGTTAAAGGGCTAAGTACTCAGACAATCTGCTTAAAGGAATCATATGTCCGAAGTTATGACCCAGCATAGGATGTATGTGGCCGCTATATTGGACGCCATCTTCGATTTTGACTTTTTATCTAACGTAGTGTTAAATACGCACCATAAATAGTTCTGAAGTTGTGACCAATCATAATGCTGTATATGTGGCGGCCACATTGAACGCCTCCTTGGATTTTGACTTTTTTCTGTACCTTAGTGTTGAGTACGCACCAGGAATGACCCCGAAAAATACGGTGGCCCACAGGTGCCACCAACATTAATGCAAGTTCAAAAACATTTATGCATCTTCAGAAACATTACGACAAACAAGTACGATTGAAAACATTTATGCATGTTCAGAAAACATTTATGCAAGTACGATTGAAAACATTTATGCATGTTTAGAAAACATTTATGCAAGTTCGGAAAACATTTATGCAACTACGATTGAAAACATTTATGCAAGTACGATTGTAAACATTAATGCAAGTTCAGAAAACATTAATGCAAGTTCAGAAAACATTAATGCAAGTACGATTGAAAACATTTATGCATGGTCAGAAAACATTTATGCAAGTACGATTGGAAACATTAATGCAAGCTCAGATAACATTTATGCAAGTACGATTGAAAACATTTATGCAAATTCAGAAAACATTTATGCAAATACGATTGAAAACATTTATGCAAGTTCAGAAAAAACATTTATGCAAGTACGATTGAAAACATTTATGCAACTTCAGAAAACATTTATGCAAGTTCAGAAAACATTTATGCAAGTTCAGAAATTTAACATGTTTAATATTCTAAAAAAGGTGGCTGAATTTTGAAAAGCGAACCGGACCAACGTCAGGCTAGGCAGCGGCCCCTCAGCCTAGGCCGACATATCGACACTATCGTAATTTAGGATACTGAATAGAAAATTTAAGGGCCATACATTAGATATAGTTTATCAGTATAACATGTCATCACATCAGAAGTGATAATTAATGCGTGAATTTGAAAACATCGTATTAAAGAAAAATAAAATGGTCAGATTACTTGATTAGCCTACTACACCGTAGCTACGGAAAACACGCCGGCGCACTATTTACAAGGGGGGGGGGGGGGGTGTGTTCAGACGGAGGAACGTTCAGTGTAGGACATCTGTCATGGGTAATAAAATGGACAAGACACAGCTTTTATATGACTTGATAAAGACCTGAGCTTTCACAAGTGTGTCTTACCACCATGCATAAATGCTTTCAAATATGTACTTGAATAAAAAATTCTGAACTGGCTTTATTGTCTTCTGAACTTGCATAAATGTTTTCAATCGTACATGCATAAATGTTTTCTGAACTTGCATAAATGTTTTCTGAACTTGCATAAATGTTTTCAATCGTAGTTGCATAAATGTTTTTTGAACTTGCATAAATGTTTTCTGAACATGCATAAATGTTTTCAATCGTACTTGCATAAATGTTTTCTGAACTTGCATTAATGTTTCTGAACTTGCATTTATGTTTCTGAACTTGCATTGATGTTTCTGAAGATGCATAAATGTTTTTGAACTTGCATTAATGTTGGTGACACCTGTGGGCCACCGTAGAAAACCATATGTTTAACAACGATCTCACACATGTATGTCTAGCAGTTTTGAAGTTATGAACCATCATACATGTCATAGGCTGTATGCGTTTTATAAATGTGAACTATAATAGGAGGGTGTGCTCCTCTTTTTATGGAGAGAGCTTAGCTCCTGTAATAACACGGTGATACCCGTCAATAAGCTGAAAAGCTGGTTGAGTTTCAATCAAATCAAAATCAAAATCAGTCGGCCATATTGAACGCCATGTTGGATTTTTGCCTTTTTTTATGTATCATCAGAAGATATTTTTTTACTGCTAAAACCATATGTTAGACACCAAAATCACATCTATATGTCTAATTGTTCTGAAGTCACGGCCCAGCATAGTCCTTGGCGTTCATTTTGAAAAAAAGCTAAGCCAGTGTAATAAGTACACCCGACGGATTTTTAATCTGGATGGTCTTGTGCAGCAAAAAACGTTGAGAAATGATTGTTACCAGACATTGCAAGGTTTGAGATAAAAACGGCCTGCTGCCACACGAATAATATTATCTTCAGATTATCTTCACTATGTAAGCGGTAAGCACGGCTGTAGTCGCTTTTGTTAGTCGTTTTTGTTTAGACATTCAAGATTTGCAAATGTTTGATTACAAATTAAAAAAAAAATAATATGAGTTTAGTTTTCGTATACTTGAAGTTGTGGGTCGCAGTAAAAAAAAAATTCTATGCCTTAGCGCTTTAATGGTTGATGGCCGCTGTAAATCCGGCAGCGGTCAGCCAACACACATACTGGCCCAATGATGTTTTAATGTTGGACCACCGTCGCAGACGCTGGGCAAAGATTAAAACAATTTTGGGTCAGCGTCTGGTGTGAGTATATGTATGATTCAAATCAGAAACGTTCATTATACTCATTGTTAGGCCAAGCCTAAGAACTGTGAGTGTGTATATGTATGATTTTCTAAACAAATCAGAAACGTTTATTATGGTCATAGTTAGGCCAAGGCTAAGGACTGTGATCATGCGTTGAAACAACACGTGTCTCGAGTTATTTGGGGCGTTCCCGTCTTACACTGAACAAACATAATCGTTACAGCCATCATGGAAAATAGAATCAGATTATGTTTTCCTTGCAGCCAGTAACTCTGAGCCCATACAGTTAATATGAATAGGCATGCCTAGAAAGCGAGCGGAAATTATTATGAACTAAAGTAGGGGCTCATGTAATGACATAGGCTATAAGTATAAGGCAATGTAACGTGAGGATAACGTGTAGGCTAACTATAACAAATGGCGGGCCCTATCGCAGGGTGTTGAGCGATCCATATATTGTCGAAAGGCCCAGGCAGCCCACTTACGTGCTAGCTTAGAGTTAGATCACACTACTATTTACAGAAATGTAGCGTTATCTACATTGTCATTGTTTAAAAAGAACAAAAATTAATCTTATGAAAATACGATTGCCGAAATATAGACTGATCTGCCGAAACCCACAATAACAATTTGATGAGTCGTAGGGGGAAATGTTCATGCGGCTATAGTGATACACATCAACTGTCCTACCCACTCGCTAGGTGGTACCACAATTAGACTGAGCGATAAAACGGGAAAAGTACGATAGGAATATCTGTCTCAGTATGATGCCAGTGAGGTTGAACTTTGACATCTGAACAGAAAATAAACAAACAAGATGTCAGCGCCCATGAACATGATCAGAGGCATGTTGGACCACGAAATATCAGTCCTGACACTGTGCCTGTGAGTGTTAAAAATCAAATCTAATTTTGCTAGTCACTGACCACACGCGTTGCTGTAAGAGCTCGCTCCGGCGAGCTTGGGCCCTTCGGGCACAAGCTCGCGCGTCCTCTCGCTATAAAAGTACTATGCGAATAAAGTTTAAGAACACTGGAAAACTTTTTTTCTGGAGGAGTCGACTCGCTTCTGACTTGGTTGAAATTTAAAACGATTGCTTACGTCTGCAGTGAGTGGCGACATATATTTTTATTAAAATACAAGTGATATTTTTGTCTTCATTCTGATAGTATACATGCATTAAAAAATTAAGTGATTTAGTGGTCTTGTCCAATTATTCAAAAACCACATTTAGTATCCTGACCGTGTGACCATGGAGTAATATTAAGCTGCATATAGCAAATCTGGGAAAAAATCCATTACCAATAACTTTTTTTAACCAAATACAAATAAAATGTCCACAGATACCTCACAAGAATCTAAAAAGGCAGTCGGATAGATCAGGATGCTTTAGGAATTGGGTTCAGAAGCGTGAGAGACCCATAAAATGTCTGAGTAGTAGGGATATGAAACATCACCTGTAAAATATAGTCTTATATGCCTATAGCTAGCCATCAAGTTGAATTTTAGTTCCGGACCTTCAGACAACTGATATTCTCTGCATGTTATTCTCTCTTCATACTTGACTTTTAAACAGACCTGGACAAACAAAATACGTATTGGATCGCTAATCAAATTGAAATTCAATTCATTCCACTTGTCGTAGAACCACTTATAAAATGCATGCACGCATAAAACAGTCTATTTTTACTTATAAATGCATGCACGTTTATGCACGGGGATACGGTACTAATCAGAGATACCTGACAGTTTCGACGGTAATTACCAAACAACTGCCAGGTAGAAATTGTTTAGCGGTGGTTTCCTTCGTACTACCAGCCATGCCGAGCACTGAACTAATGAAAATGCTGTGTTATTAATCAATAACACAGCATTTTAATCATGACAATCTATGTTTATATATGCCATTGATCACATACTAATTCTACACATATTATTACACAAGAATCGGCAATTATAACCTGGTTTGGGGCATTTTTCCAAGGTGTAAGGAAAACTAGCAACTGGACTTGTGGTGTTGTTTTAAAGATTCATACAACTGTAAAATGCGCATGTGTGGGACGGTCAAGTGTAGGCCTACAGTTGCCTATATAGTACACTTTGACAGCATTAGTATCAGCGACTGAGCTGATTACAAGATACTAATCCAACGAGAAATTCGCCCAATGCTGTTTTATTGTTAGTCCAACGTCTGCGACGTTGGCCGACAATAAACCAACAACAACTGTTTCCAGAACCCCACAGTAACACAACCTTTTGTGTCTCAACACAAAGCCCACATGAGAGAAAATGGTGAATTATTTCCTCATGGATTTCGCTCAAGTATATTGAGTTTATATGATTTGGGAACTTGCTCTTAATGCTAAGATGGGTATGAAACGCATATAGTATTATTATCTTGGCTGATAATTGTGGATGTGGGGTGATATGTCATTGTAGAATGTCCAGGGGCCACAGTTGCATTCTGGGGACCACATTGTGCCGCGTATTTTGACAGTTGACTACACCTTTGAGGTTGTTGTCACTTATGGCTCCGCACCCTACGTCAACCTCGCTGCTGAGATTTAGGACGCACAGCAAAGAGCTTCCTCCCAGCATCTCAGACAAGATAGGTTGCGGTAATATAGATGATAAGCCATGTAGGCCTGTAAATTAAGTATTCGTCTCATAAATTGGGTTTACGTGCATAGTGAGAACCTTTCTCGCAGAAGGTTTGTTGTTTGCTCTAACGTGACATTTTCATTTTCATAGTGTTTCTTGTATTTTTCTTATATTAATTCGTATAGAAAGTCTGTTTTTCCCTCTTCTTCATCGCATTATGTAAATCCCTTTGGAGTTTGAATAATTCTGAGTGTTCTTGTAATGAGTGTATTATTTTTTCGTTTTGATTGGAATCGATTTTTAATGTGTTCTATTTCTGCTAGGTCATGTATTTTGCGTTTGCTGGTACACCACGGCAGGCAGTAAGCTATTTTAATAGCTTTATTTTGTACTAGTTTTTCTAGTTGTTCTAGTGTTGTTTTAAGTGCCGATAGGAGACATATCGCTCCATATTTTATAGGCATAGGACTGGTCTCGCGAATTGCTTGTATAACTGTATGATTAGTTTAGGTTTACATCCATAGTTAGTAGGCCTACAATTTAGAAGTGGTAGTAAGTTTAATATAGACAGGGATATATCCTAACCAATCTAATAAACATGTCTGTCAAACTTTTCTCAACGGTTTCTATTGTGTTTTTTCCCGTAGATTTCAAATCTGCCAGATACCATTCGAGATTTTGCATATTTAATTGGCTAATTTGCATATTTCCAAGATGGCCGCCCAAAAAAAGTAATCGGCTATGAATACAATCACGGCAATCATAGAAATGTGTTTTTTGGCCCTAAGTTCGGGTTTTGAAATCCCATAATGCCATTTTGACGACAATGTTATTTTTGGGGTCATTGGAAGGTCATAGGTCACGTGACCATTGAAATACAATATCCCACCTTTACGTTTTAGCAAAAAGTGCACAAATGGACTTTTTGGGGATAAAATGATGATTAGAATGCCTGATATTATATATTTAATTTCAGGGGTTTAAATCTCATACACAAGACTATATTTATTAATACAAGATGGCCGCCATAATTCAAAATGGCCGCGAGCCGAACCTAAAATCAAGATATCTGAGCTTCTAGATATCATATTTAAGCTATCTTAGTGTCTAGATTGGGGTGTTGTGGATCAAGGAATACAATGTCAGACATCATTATACTTTCAAATGATTTTTGATGTCTTTTTGATCTCTATAGTTAGATATTTTGGCAAAATTGTGTTATATCATAGTTATATTTGAATAACTTCCTCCCAGAATGAGGTTATCATCCGCACACTGTTCTGAATTCACATGCTAACATGATTTAAAGTAAAACCATAAACACCACATGTATATGACAGCGATAAAAGAGATAAATAGACATATAATTTACATTATAATACGGCACTGTTATTTTGTAGCGTATGTAGAACTACTACCCAGAACTACTACCCAAGGGATAAATATCATATTTTCTGGAAAACTGACGCGGCGTGTTGTGAAAGTTTGGGCACCTGAAATGATATATTTGGGATCACAACCTCGGTGCACAACCTTGCAAATGGACTAAATAAATTGGAAATTGGCAGGAAGCCAATAATGGCGGCCATTACCAAAAAACTTGAATTTGTCAATATCTCGGTCAATATTTAAGATAATTTGCTTTTAAAGTTGTCTAGACCAGTATTTTCAGGGTCAAGGATCAATATATAACCAGTCCTGAAGTGATGTTATGTCTTGTAAATATGTATACCAGTAGGCCTACACACAACTCTGCTTTTATGTTTTGGAAATAATGTTTCACACTGTATATTAATAATCACTTTTGATAAGAAAACATCGTGAGCGTAAGATGACATAACAATGATAATGTTTATTGATCAAAAACTTGATAATAGAATAAGTATTAGCCCTTGCAGTGATATAGCATTTGGTATTATAATCACTTCATAACATAGTCAGTCTAAGGGGTACTGGGATGATTGACAGTAGTACTAGTACACCCACCTGGGGAGGGCCATTTGGGATCTGTCCCGTCTGTTGCATGTTGGGGAAGCTGCAGCCTACACGTGGCTGGCTATAATATTGTGGTTGATTGCCAGCGGGGTAGCCTGTTCCTCCACTCAATAGTGGTATCAATGCAGCTCCCGCATCAGTACAGGCACTGATGCTGGCCATGCTACAGCAATACAGGCAATAGTGTTTGACATTAGGTCTTTCATATGGGATGAATGGAGTTACCCTCAACTATTGTGACTCTTGAGGACTATCCGACCAGAGGATAGCGGAACTGTGCTAAAGGCCTCCGTGTTTCAGCATTAAATTGCATATCAAAACCTAAGTCTTTGATCGTCTGGGCATGTTTTAGGGTAAATCCCCTAGACATGCCCAGATCATCGGGCGGTAACCCACCATGCCCTATCACCCCACGCTCACGTCATCAAGGTATCAAGGTGTTGAACGCAGCTACCTTTGCTTAGATATCTCCGACAGTCTTCTACATAGCAGGTGATTTTTCTTTTCTTACTCCAGCAGTTTTTGTTGCAACCCTTCTTGCAGCCACTTGTCATTGTGTGTGTCATATATGGTGGCCTTGGTGGGTTTGTAGATTTACCTAGGATCGGTTTATCATTTTATACAACCCGTCCATAGTCCTCAGGCTTGCAGGTAAGCTTGGCTATGTAAGCTGACTTGTCAAGTGCTATTGCCAATGCTGTCCGCTTTAGATGATGTTCTAAAGCAAGGGGGGTGGCAATAATTTCAGCAGTGATTTGTTATTATAAAACTTGATGAATCGGAGTTTATATAGCTATATCACAGCCTTCGAAGTTGGATTATGTGTTCACAAGAAGCTACTTTGCCTGGTCATACACATCTACCGTTATTTGCGAACAATGATGGAGGCATATTGCTACATCCATGATCACCAATAAAGTTAATAATTTTAATGTCTCCTCCACTTACTTTTTGTGTGTTTTTTGCCAAAGAGTAGAAATGTCATTACTCTTGTCAGACAAATCAATTTCGCTTATAATACTATTTTGGTTTCTGGTTCTGAGTCTAGTCATTCACGTGTGACAAGAGCTTCCTATAATTATGATCTTGAAAGTAATGGCAGCTTTGGACACCATTTAATTCACATCAAGACCAGAAGCTCTGCTGAACATAGCACAATAGCTAACAGGGAGCGATCCAAGTGGTTTTCAAGAGTTTTTCCAACATGACCGCTTTCTTGCTTTTCTATGTCAGACATGATACCAGGAGGAACAAAGTGATCCTTCCATTTGTTCAACTAAATTTCACTTAGGTGGTGGATAAAACAGAGTGTACTAATTACAGTCACATACATTGCATTGTATATTTGGTGATCGGTCGTTCATTTCAAGACAGCTATCCATTCACGAGTTTTGCCGCTGCAAGGGGTCATGCAAACTTTAGGACACTGTCATTTATTCACATTATTAGCGGACGAGATACCATCGGCTATTCACTCTCTACTGGAATGTTAAAGTTGGCTGAATGATATAACTACACTGGTAGATTTTGCTGATGATGGTGCTCCCATTGAAATCACGATATATGTGTGTGACCAGTCACAGCAGCTTTTTTTGAACTCATATTTCAACAAGAGAAGGCTGTGATATAGATACGCTCAGAGACAAAACGTTCCTAAATAATATTATTAAGTCAACACTGCTGAAGTTGTTGTCACCCAATGAAAATGCTTTCCAACAGCATATAAAGCATGCAGCCAGTCTACATGTACAAACCCACCGTCGCCACCACATATGATTCACAAAATTTCATCCCTGCATGAAGGATTGCAACAAGAACTGCTAGTGTGAGAAAAGGAAAATCCCTGCTAATTATGATGTGACTGTCGGTGATCCCCAAGCAAATGCAGCTTTGCACAACACAACACATAATCCTTATAATTAAATAGCATAACTGCATCATATACTTTTTAAGCACACTCACTTTCAATAATCTTATAATCGATATACAATGTAGTTTCCTGCAAACACTAGTTCCTTCGACAGTATTATTTTCAGTGCTCTTAATTTTTGGTTTATGTAACATTCGGCTAAGTATGTTTTGAAGTGATTATTGTAACAAGTGATGTAACACAACAAAGATTAATACTTATGTTAGATTATAATCAATAAACTTACCATTGTTATCACATCAAATGTTTTCTTATCAAACGAGATTAATAATATCTAGCGCAAAACATTAATTTCACACTATCAAATGCATGGCTTTGTGTATTATTTTGTTAAGAAGACATAAAATTACTTCAGGGTTGTCTCCATATTGATCATTGACCTTAAAAAGATATGTTTAGACAACTTTAAAAGCAAATTATCCTAAATATGGACCGAGATATTGACAACATAAGGTTTCTCTGTAATGGCCGCCATTATTGTCCTCCTGTCAATTTCCAGTAGTAGATTTGCAAGGTTGTGCACCTAGGTTGTGAACCTAAATATATGTAGATATCATTTCGGGTGCCCAACCGTTTGCAACACGCCGTGTCAGACTGTCAGTTTTCCAGAAAATATGATGTTAACCCCCTGGGTAGTAGTTTTATATACTCTACAACATAACAGTTCCGTATTATAATGTAAATGATGTTTATTTACCTATTTTGTCGCTGTCATACACATGTAATTTATATGGTTTAACTTTATATATTAGTATGTGAATTCAGAACAGTGTGCGGATGATAAACTCATTCTGGGAGGAAGTCATTCAAATATAACTATGGTGGCGTAGATGGATCACACAATTTTGCCAAAATATAAAACTATAGAGATCAAAAACACTTCAAAAACCTCTAAAAAATCATTTGACAGTATAATGATGTTCGGTGTTGTATTCCTTGGTCCAAAAAACCTTAATCAAGCCACTAAGATCGCTTAGATATGATATCCAGAAACTAAGATATCTTGATTTTGGATTCGGCTGGCGGCCATTTTGAATTATGGCGGCCATCTTGTATTAATAAATATAGTATTGTGTATAAGATGTAACTCTCTGAAATTAAATATATATTATCAGGCATTCAAACCATCATTTTATCCAAAAAAGGTCAAGTTGTGCACTTTTTGCTAAAACGTGAATGTTGGATATTGTATTTCAATGGTCACGTGACCTATGACCTTCCAATGACCCCAAAATTGATATTGTCGTCAAAATTGCATTATGGGATCTCAAAACCGGAACCTAGGGCCAAAAAACACATTTCTAGGATTGCCGGAAATGTATTGATAGCCGATTACTTTTTTTTCGGCGGCCATTTTGGAAATATGCAAATTGGCTAATTAAATATGCAAAATCTCGAATGGTATCTGGCAGCTTTGAAATCTACGGGAAAAAATACAATAGAAACCGTTGAGAAAAGTTTGACAGACATGTTTATTAGATTGGTTAGGATATACCCCTGTCTATAATCGTCTGTTTACTTTGGGTATTGCCCTTTTTATATGTAATTTATTTCTCCATTTGTAGCACCACTTTTCTAGAGCCGATAATGTTTTATGGATCCGATATTGAACGTATACATGTGCTGTTGAGGCCGAATGTCCACATACCCAGATCAATTGCAAATTGTGATATATTCTCTTGTTTGTTCATATGATCTACAGGAATATCATTCACATACATAAAAAATAAGAGTGGGCTGAGGACAGACCCTCTCGGGGTTAGCCCCATCGGCTGAAACAGGTTTCAGCCACAGATTGACCACGTACAGAATCGTGAGACATTTCTTTGGACTGTCATATCTTAATAGGCCTATATCTCTGAATAATCAGGTCGAAAATAGTTTTTTAGAATCAGTAACATTTCAGTTCCATGCCCGCATTCTTAGCCCAGAGGTCGCACAGTTATTAAAAAGTTATGGACATTTTCGGACCATGGGATCGGGATTGCTCTCAGTCACCGCCATGCTGGATTTTTCGGGTAAAGCAATTACATCAATACACGGCCTCGGACAGGACGACACGCATTCTCCACACATAGATGTCGCTCAGGTCAACCCCGCTCTCTCTCTGTAACCACACGCCATGTTTCGACAAAAACTGCTCATTTTGAGCAGTTTTGTTGATATAACAACTGTAGGCTTATAAACACGCTTGAGTGTTTTGAATATATATGGCAAATATAAATCACCACTACTCCGCCACATATGAGTTTATATTCACATAGAAATAGAAAACATTCAATGGATTACTTTTTCTGCCTACGCGCTGCTGTGAGAAGGTCCATGTTTACGTTTTTCTGACAGAATTTACAATCCGCTTCAAAACACTGGCAAATATAAATTACTGAATGACATGCGAATTGTGCTGGTTCAATTTATCCACTACTAAACAGAATAAATAGCCCTTACCTGTAACAAACTCTAAAATCAAATTAAATATTGAAAAAAAGATAAGTAATGAGTTGAAGTGAACACCAAAATAGCTCCGTGGTTATAGGAATGGTTATAAAATCACGTGGTAACGCTCACTAACGGCTGATAAATCTGGTCAATCGCCATGCGTGCATACGGCGAAATGAGCGTGTGGTATCAGAGATATAATATCTGAGGTCAGAATGGACGACACGGCTACCTTGGAGTGTGCCAGCATTAGTTTTGCTTTACTTGACATACCATCATCCATTTAACCGTTCTGGCTGAATAAAAGCACTGTGAATATGTACACGCAGCTGCTTCAATAACGGCAAGAGTTTGACAAACCATGCGTAGTCAATCAGTGAGGGTACCATGCCGGTGTGACTAGTTAACCCTCTAAGCACCACGCACGACTATAGTCGTTTTTATGTTTTTATTATGGCTGGTTAAATCACTGTCATCAAGCTTTGCAAATCTTTGGTCTCAAATTAAACAAATGTGAATAGTTTTCGTCCACTTGAAGTTGTGGATCGCCACACCGAGACACATTTTCAAGTGGGTGAAAAATTAAATTCCGTAACCTGTTGTTAATCGCCGCTGTGAATCGGGGTGGGGGCCAGCCAACACAATACGTTGGCCCAATGTTGACTTAATGTTGAATCACCGTCGCAGACTGTTGTCATGCATTGCTACAGCGCACATGATGGACGTCACGGGTTTTCTGGGCGTTCCCATCTTACACCGAACAAACATAATCGCTACAACCAGTCACGCATGGTCATCCTGAGCCCATACAGTCACAAAAGTACGACGCGAATAAAAGTTGAGGAGCACTGGAAAACGTTATTTTTTGGAGGAGGACTCTACTCGTTTCTAATCTTGTTTGGAATTTGGAACGATTTTTTACAGTGTTGAAAAAGGAGATATCCTGCGGGTGAGTGGCGACATCTATTTTATTTATTAAAATACGTGATATTTTTTCTTCTTTGATGTGATAATATACATGCAATAAAATTTATTTAAAAAGCACAAAAATAATTGTCTTGACTTGTATACCCTCAGACCATGAAATAATAAAAATACTAAGCTACATCTAGCAAATCTTGGAATACATCCCTTGACAATCACGTTTTTAACCAATTACACTTAAAAAAGTCTTCACATATCTTTCGAAAGATTTATTTTCACCTCCATGAGAGCTATAGTCGGATTCACATTAACCGTGGTGAATGATTTTCGCTAATTTCTCACTAAATTTTCAATCATTTGTCATGAAATTTTACAAGACATATTTTCTAGTGATGCGGCGTCTACCCTGAAAATTAAAAAACAAAGTGTATAGTTTAGAAGCTAGTAAATATAAAAATGTCGGCCTCTATAAACCCATTATCTTCGTTCCAGAATTTTTTTTACATCTGAAACAATTGAGGTAAATTTATTTAAACCAGCTTGGTAATGAATTTAATGTGAATCTGACTATGAAGAAAGTTCGGGTACTTTTATTTATATTTCCCACGTTAAATATAAGTCCAAAATAATCAAGTTTTGTCAAATATATTTTCAGTAATGTCATTACGCTAATTTTATAACCCACCAGACGGAACAAAACCAGTTTAAAACATTATTTATACCCTAATTTGCTATACACGGTACACGTGATTGTTTTACAAAATCTATTTTTGCTTTCCATCAAGTTCAACCTTGGTTAGCTTTGGTATTTAGTGGGGGACCATAATGTCTAATTAGTGAATAAATTTGCACATCTGGCTAAAATTGCCAAAATTTGTTTATAGGACCTTTTGACCTTATAGATTCATATTTTTGATGGATCCAACTTCAAAAAGTACTGGAACCATCATTTTAAGCAAAATCCAAAATGGTCGCCACTCGCGAACAATAATTAGCATATCTTTGTAACCAATGGAGCAAATTTAATGATGTTAACATCAATTTCACATATTTCGAGGTCAACGGTTTCATTGGTCTCAGTTTAAACATGATTAGAGTCATATATTTTATGTTTCGACCATTTTTAGCGTTTTTTAAGATCGCAATATATAGAAATTCAATCAATCTACTAACCCATTCAGGACTGACCATAATTGCAAGTATACCGACAATGACGTTACTGCATGTTAAATAAACACAATAGAACACAAAATAATAAATAATGCATATGTATAGTCATTTATGGTCACAATTCAGTCCCAACCAGCCTAAGTAACTATTATGAAAATATACACACGTTTGTTTTACAACATTTGAACAATCTAGACATTCCTGATGATTCTTCACAAGCCCATTTGATAGACAGCTTCGAGCCGGCAACGTGAGTATCACCCCACCCCTCGCGACCACCGACCATTGTCAAATTTCCTGCAATATCTCAATAGATCTCCCTCCCAAAACCACTTTATCGCGACACATCTGGCTGTACTCAGAAGCAGATTGGGAAGGGCTGAACGCGGCTATCATAAACCACGATTGGCAAGCACATCTAGACCGGCAGAATGTTAACGAAATTACCTCTCTCATTACGCAATCTTTTATTAATCTGGCCAGGCAATTCATTCCTAACAAAATTGTAACAATTCGAAAGGGCGACCAACCGTGGTACACCAACCTTCTACGCTCCAAAAGGCGTCAGCGGGACAGACTATTTAGACACGCTAAATTAAAAAACACCAACGAAGCATGGTCAAAATATCGCAGAATTCGAAATGAATATGTTCATTGTCTGGCTTTGTCCAAAGAAGCATACGAAAACAAACAAATCAGTAAATTAGAGTTAGAAGATATCGGTGGTCGCGGGAATTATTCAGGATACAAGTGTACTGAGACTTAGAAGATCTTCCTTCATTCAGCCTCTGATTATTCTGTGATTTGATGTAAAAAAAGTTATATCATACGCCAGTGACCACAAAATTATACTATAGTCTGTCCACAATTTTACACTCCTGTGCACTGCAATAAATAGAAGTCATGTAGATCTGGTCATCCAAATCGACACCATCCATTCTTTTCTTCTACAATATCTACAACTCCAGGTATCATTTTCTGAAACATACATTACACACAATAATGAAAAGGCTATTACATCCAACATAGTAATTTCAGATATTAAAATCTTTAATTTTTTTTTAATGCTTGGAAATTCTAATCAGTTGTTAATAGTGATAGTTAATAAGTTGTAAATCTGCTGATATAGTTATTTGAAAAGAATACTCCAATACTAGCCTGTAACTTTAAGATACAACTGATGATCACACAGGATGAGGATACAAATTTAAAAAATGTACATACCTAATGTTGAGACTGAACAATTCATTTACTTATCTCACTGAATAAATAAATTAAGGTTACAAAAAATGTTGGTTCAACGCTGGTCCGATGTTGTATACAGTGGACCAACATTGATTCAACATTTTTTGTCTGCTGGGATATGACAGAAGTTTATGGAACAATATAACTGCATAACATGTATGAGGACCATTATTCTGGTAATTTTTGTAACTTAGTGTTTATTTTAAACAAGGGAAGGACAGTGAATAACAAAAAAATAAGAAATGAAGAAAATAAAAAAATGTGATTTGCTTGTTTTTTATATAGTGATTATTTCAGGATTCCAACTTGCAGGATATATCAGACAATTTAACAAAAGAGTATGACAAAAATTAGATATTTTTTGTGGTGGGCTTTGAAATGGGAATATGGTTAGGTTTACAATTAAACCTGCGCTAATTATACTAACCTTACCATGCTTACTGTAGTGTACATATTTAGTGACTTTTTTGTTTTCTAGTCTGGAATGTCAGATTGCTAGCAGCTGCACATATTTACTATCATGCCATTTTGCAGTGAGAATTTGATCTTTTCTGAACAAAATCACTTTATTCTTTGGTACCTGCCAAGTGTAAAAACAAAAGACATTTGACATTTTGAACCATTATTTTTATCCACCTGTTTATTCATATCTTATATTATAGGCATACATATTATACAGTAGTCTATATCCTTACAAATCATATGAATTTTAAATACTGTACTTAGCTCAAATGAAGTTCATATCATAAATGTTCTATAATAATTTTACTAAAATGTATCTATTGGAATAATGAAGCATTACATGTGACTTAAATTACATTATATTCATGTGAAATGACTTACATATTACCGGTAGTGTCTTGTTGTCAGTAGAAATATATTTTATGAATAGGTGAGAGTTTGAGAATTACATGTCTGTTAAAAAAGGTTTAAAACAATAAATACCTAACTAGTCTTCTTCGTCAAATTGCGTCAAGCAAGAGTTGCCAAGATTTAAGGAGCATTTCCAGTGACAATTTCCGCATGCAGCCTCAACTCAATTGAAGTTGCTGTATCAACTTGCAAAGCTGTCTCAACCTGAAAATGATAAGTAGCAAAAAATGAAAAATAGCAAAAAGTAATTTCAAGATAATTTTATTTTGTTCATAATTTGCGCACAGTAATCCATATTCAAGTTATGATAAAAGAAATGTTTTCAAACTGAAAATCAAAAATGGAATTTAGCTTTGAATTTTCATTTTTGGACAAAATCCATCCATAGTAGCCTACTGTTGGACAGACAATGACATGAATGATCAGTCTATAACGTTAGTCTAGACTAGGCTAACATAAATAATTATGCCCAGATACCTATGATACTCGGGTTCATATTGAGCAAGGAAGAGTTAATGTATTTCGCTGATGTCTCAGTCAACTCTCAACTAATTTTCATTCAGTAGGCCTAGGGCCTACTATTTTCAATGATGCAGTGACTACCCTAAGAAAAATGTCAGCAATTATAGGCCTAGGCTAATACTAGTCGCAGCATAACTTGGGTAAAAAAAAAATTTTTAGTCAATAAATATTTTTTAAATATCAAAACACAAGGTTCGCGATGAGGTATGAACTATAGTCTAGTAGGCCAACTGGCTTATTATATACTAAAAAAATCGAACAATATTCAAAGTAACGTTAGTCGCAACATTCATGACTAGAAGTAGAACATTTGAATAAAATTATGTGAAACGTAGGCATTGGCCTAAAATGTAAAAATAAATCTCATAAACATGGTCAGTGCCATTGCCGTTGCCCCCCCCCCCCCGCATTGGTTGATAGGCCTACTGAATAACTGATAGGTCTAGGCCTAGGTCTAGGCTTAATTGACAGACTCTGAGTGAGAAAACAGCGAAATTCATTTAAACTTGACGTGGTGAGGGCCTAATCACTAGCCTATAGCTGATGTGAATCTGTTTTCACTCACACTCAGCGTCTCTGAGAAAGAAGGGCCAGTGTCACTGCCAGACTGAGTCTGAGTCAGTGAGAGTCAGTGAGTGTCACTTTACTCTAATGAGCTTCCGTACGAATACATGCTGGCGAGACGAAGCCACCAGTTGGCAACCATTCGTCCGGCCAGACCCCTGGTTAAAGTGTCACTCACTCACTCAGTCACTGACACTCAATTACTGACGTGACAGTGACACCGGAAAAACTGCAAGTGCGAGCTTTAGAAGTTTAGGCCTTTATAGTCATTTTCTTGTGAAATTACCTAAAACGTGGACGTAGTCCTAGAAATGGCGCGGAAAAAAATGTAAACAATCGACCGCACGACCAGTGAACTGTTTCCGGTAGAGTCGTTCTCAGTCATGCATGTCATGTCAAAGGTTGCCGGCAAAATTCGTCTTAAAAACCTTCGAATCAGATGAAAAAGGTGGAAATAACTTCAATAATGTGTTAAAAACATATTATTCAACGTCAAAACACTTAATTTGAAAAAAGCATAGACAAAAAATTATTAAGTATTTGGCAGTTTCAAATCTGTTTTATGCAAATCAACACTGTGCGAGAAGCGCCTGGTTTTGCTGTGGCGAATTCAATCTGGATTTCTTCCGGGATGTAGCACCACACACCATCTGGTACATTTGTACCACAGCATCTCCGAAGCTTTCGATAAGGGATTAAAAGTACAGATGGTGTTTGGTGACATCTTACTCTAATGAGCTTCCGTACGAATACATGCTGGCGCTTCGTACTACAGCTCTAACACAGGCTAATCGGAAATCTTTGCAAAGGGTAAGAGATCGCCCGAAACGTCCAAAAACTGATAGAGTAGGGTGGGGCAAGACGCCCCCTTGGGGTAAGATACGTCATAATGTATGACGTCATAAATAGAGCACGCTCTTCCGTATTTTAAAGTGTTCCTTTGGTTGTTTCTATTTTCCCGCCGTGTCACAGTTGATTCTCGAGAGAATTACATGGTATGCATTCATATTTACTACTTTGAACACCTTTTTTAATAAAAAACAATAACCGCTGCATGGTCCTCTTAATTCACAAAAAACACCGCTAAGACATGGCCGTCACAATGCTGGTAGAATAAAATGTTCACTACCATTGTGTGTGGTCACAGCTTGCCCAGATATGGATTATGCCGCAATGCAGAGTGTTTGTTAAACTCCTCTAGATGGGGTAAGACGCCCCCCTTATGATGAGGCAAGAGGCCCAGGGGCGACATGCCCCACAGTTATGAGGGCGTCTTACCCCGACAGGCAATATTAATAATTAAAATTAATAATTTAAAATGTGTTTGTAGATGGGACTGTCGTTCACGCACTAGGCGTTCTTTTATCACTGATTCAGACCGACTGACTGTGACTGACTAGCTTCTAATATTCCACTCACTCACTCACTCACTCACTCACTCACTCACTCACTCACTCACTCACTCACTCACTCACTCACTCACTCACTCACTCACTCACTCACTCACTCACTCACTCACTCACTCACTCACTCACTCACTCACTCTGTCCATCTTTTTATTTATTCATTCATTCATTCAACCATTCATTCGTCCATCCATCCAATAATCCATCCATCTATTCATACATTAATCCATCTAGCAATCCATCCATTCATGTGTCCTTACATCTATCAATTTATCCATTCTATCATCCATCCATCCATC
>OZ024915.1:36457631-36508304 GCA_964017125.1 Flabesymbios commensalis
CGTCCGTCCGTCCGTCTATCCATCCATCCATCCGTTCGTTCGTTCGTTCGTTCGTTCGTTCGTTCGTTCGTTCGTTCGTTCGTTCATTCATTCATTCATTCATTCATTCAATTATTCATTCATACATTCATTCATTATAGTGTTTAGTAGAACGCGATATATACATAACCGCTGATAAAATTTTGTATGTGAGCCATTACCTGCCTGAGCACGAAATGAAAAGGTTTTCGTCACGGTTCAGTGATTTTCATAAAAATGGCGGCCATTCCTAACTTTTCCAGATTTGTGAATGCGTTATCTCAAGAACCGCTGGTCCGAAACACTCGTGATTTTTGGTAGCCTATACATGTGGGCATTTACCTGCCTGACCACGAAATGGAATGGTCTTCGTCATGGTACATAAAAATGGCGGCCATTTTTAACCTATCGATACCTTATGAACGCGTTATCTCAAGAACCGCTGGTCCGAATCAATCATGATTTTGTATGTTTAAGCACTTACCTGCCTAACCACAAAATGAAAAGGTTTTGGTCACGGTTCAGTGATTTTCATAAAAATAGCGTCCATTTTTTCTCATGAACCGCTGGTCCGAATGACTAGTGATTTTATGTGTAGGCACTTACTCCTGAGTTCTCTGGCCTATAAATGAAAAGGTTCACGGTTCAGTGATTTTCACAAAAATGACAGCCATTTTCGACTTTTTCAGACACTGTGAACGCGTTATCTCAATAACCGCTGATCCGAATCACTCGTAGGCCCTTACCTGACTGATCACGGAATGAAAACCTTTTCGTCACGATTAAGTGATTTTCATAAAATGACCTGTAATTTTTAATTTTCCTGTGAGCGCATGATCCGGTAGTCCGAATAACTCGTAATTTTGTATACTAGGCATTTACCTGCTTGCCCATGAAATGGAAAGGTTTTTGTTATTGATTTTCTAGAAATGGCGACCATTTTTTGTTATCAGTCCTGAGATATTGCGTCAATTAAAATGCAGAATGATGCATTCGTGTTTGCCTAATAGCGAAAACACATCTCTAGTTTGTCCATCCATTCATTTCATTTGTCCGTCCATCTATCCATTCATTGATTCACCAATTCATTGCTTCATCCATTCATATACTCCCTCACTCACCTCACTCAACCACCCAACTCACTCACCTCATTCAACTCACCCAACTCACTCAACACACCCAACTCACTCAACTCACCCAACTCACCCAATTCACTCAACTCACTCAACTCACCAACTCACTCAGCACACCCAACTCAATTACCTCACTTAACCATCCAGCTCAGTCAACACATCCAACTCACTCAACTCACCCAACTCACTCACTTCACTCAACCACCCAATTCACTGAAACTCACCCAACTCACTCAACTCACCCAGCTCACTCAATTCACCTAACTCACTCACCTCATTCAACTCACTCAACCACCCAACTTACCCAACTCACTCAACTCGAGTATAAAGGGCAAGATGCCCCTTATCCCTGGGGTAAGATGCCCCCCGGGGCATTTTGCCCCAAGTGTGGGGTAAGATGCCCCTTTCTGTCATTATACATTACCGCTCATAATATCTTAGCAAATAACTTGGAATAATTATTTTATCATTTTTTATGTTCCCCTCATATGCCTCTTTGTGAGCATTGGATAACTCTTTATTATGAGCAATATATTCAGCTGTAGGACGCTGTGACCTTAGAGGGGGCGCCTTGCCCCACCCTACTCTACTGAAAGCAATATTTTTTATCGAATCGGCTTTATAGAACATTTACCTGTTTAAACGGGAGGTTTTTGTTATGATCAAAGAAACTAGTAGACTGTAAAATAAGTTTTATTCCGTGTGGGTTGAAGAAAATGTATTAATCAATGGCCATAGCAGTGAAGTAATCTCAAGCATGCGCACTGACGGGTACTGGCGATTTCGGTCCATCTGTGAAAATGCAGCAGGCATAAAGAGGCCCTGGTGCGTGCCCTCAGGGCACTTATGACAGTCAGCGCACAATGTGTAGTAATATAGCGAATATAGACATACAGACGCTTTCAATAACCCACCATGCCCTATCACCCTTACCCCACATAAACATATGTTCATCCTTCATCGCATAATTTGACTACAACGTTTTAATCGTATTACAATGTCACTTAAATGACCATTTGTGCAGAAAAAGTGACGTGAAGCAATAATTTACAACTACCGGTACTTTGTAGGCCTAAACATACACAACCATGTTTTCTCCTCAGCTGCAATGGTTTATAGCCCCATCTACTGCATAAATGCACAACGAAACTAGACCTACACAGTGACAATTACATAGGAATCCAGTAGCTGGCCTGTCAACACGTGTGCGTACATAGTTAAAACAAAGATGGCTAAGCAGAAGGAAGATGTTAAAAATGATAGAAGGGCCTGTGCAAGCCTATTTTAGATCAAATTACCACCAGTTACGACATTTTTTGTCTGGGATGATCTCAACTATCATTGAGTTCCATGCTTTAACTTTCACCAATCCATAATGCGCTGTCATGTCCCACGCATGCCAAACAAATTTATTGAGTAAAGATCACAAAAAAATTTCAATAAAACACTATTTCTGGAAAGTGTTGCAGAAAGTAATCTGAGGTCTTGTCTTACTCTAGAAGACCCAGAGCATGGATGAATATTGTTTACTAACAATTTTAAATCAACCATTGACCAGCATGCTGCTATTAAAAAACGCAAGGCTCGATCAAACCAGCCGCCCTACATAAGCACGCACATGCGTAAAACCATCTGGATACGAAAACGCCGGTGACTGCCCTATGTTCAGAAGGTCCTATGTTCAGAAGGCTCTATGTTCAGAAAATATTTGTTCAAAAGGTTCTATGTTCAGAAGGTTCTATATTCAGAAGGTCCTATGTTCAGAAGGTTCAATGTTCAGAAGGTCCTATATTCAGAAGGTCCTATGTTCAGAAGGTCCTGTGTTCAGAAAAAAATTGTTCAAAAGTTCCTATATTCAGAAGGTTCTATGTTCAGAAGGTCCTATATTCAGATTTATTCAGAAGATCCTATATTCAGAAAATTATTTGTTTTACGTAGAGAAAACTTACATCTTTCAGTTTCAGGTAAATTGTCACCAAGATAACAAATCACAGCCTCTCATTTTAGCTCATTCGATCAAAGGTCAGATGAGCTTTTGTCATGGCGCGTTGTCCGTCGTCTGTCCGTCCACAATTTGCCAAAATCGCTATTGGGACTTCAATCAACATAGTGAACAGCCACAGATCAGGAGTGATCACAGAAGGATTGTCCCCCTAATTCAGGAATATGATACTCCTGTAGATCTGGTAATTTCCGCGTGTTCAAATTTTGGGACTTTTCATTTTAGTAGTGCTATTATAATAATAATTTTCGCGAGATTCTGGCGTTCGCGAATTTCGTCTCCTCGAGAAATTCGTGAAAATTAAAACATCGCGAATATTACCAAATCTACATTATATCTGAATACAAATCCATCGAATCCGGGGCTGGTGTGAGCTTGTCCTATAGCCTAGACATGTAGAAAGTTCAAACCAAAAACACCTGCAGTTACAAAGATGAGCTATATACGGCGCCATTGACACTTATTTACTTTTTTTTTTTTTTTTAATTTTATACTTTTCCGGGGGGGGGGGGGGTGTCTATAACCCCCTGCATATCCCCAAAATGTGTTGTATGCCCCTATTGTTGAGTTGAGCAATTAGAGCCTTGTTTTATCTATAGGCCTGCCATGGGCCACAATTATTTTGGTAAATCTGTAGAGCATGTTTAATTACGTCGATTCCTCAACGATTCTGAACCGATTTCTTTGAAATTATGCACAGGCCATCTTTAAGTCAAATCCTAACACCTGTAGAAATTTACTTAGACCCTTCGACATGTAATAGAATTCCATAATTAGCGTAATGGGTTGATAGAGAGACGTCATAATTTCAATTTACTACATGTCAAATTGTCTAACTTTTGAATTTTACGTTTACAAAATTTCATGAAAATCGGTTGATAATAATGATGGAGAAATTAACAAATTAAGAAGACAAAGCGCTACTGGTTAGTTCTGTCCTAATGTATAGTGTGGGATGGATGGAGTTAGCCCTGGAATGATTCGTTTTACCCGAGAGCGATCTCGACCCCAAGGTCTGAAAAATGTTCACAGCCTTTTAATGACTGAGAGGGAAATGAGCTGAGCATGCGACATCTTAGCTAAAATGTTACTGATTCAAAAAAAATATATTTTCTTCAGATATGACCGTTTTGTATGGAGTCAATCTGTGGCTGACACCTATTCCAGCCACCGCAGCTAGGATGGAGTTACCCTCTGTTGGGCTCCTATTGTTACTCTGGGGACTATCCGACCCGAAGATATCGCAGCTGTGTGAAAGCGAAGGTGTTTCAGCATTACATTGCATAGCAAAACCAAAGTGTACGACCGTCTGAGGGTAATTTCTATAGTCAGTTTCACATTAAATTCATCAACCAGGGTGAATGAATTTCGCGGATTCCTCAGTCAATTCTGAACCAATTTTCATGACATTTTCAACAGACCATTATCTAGCCATGGGCTGACTACTCTGAAAATTTACAAGAATATTTACAAAGTAGTTAGAAGAAGTTAGACCCTTTGACATGTAATGAAATTACGAGACGAAGCTAATGGGTTTATAGAGGGCGATGTATACAATATTTTTCAATGAAAATACTCTCAATAACCCACCATGCCGTATCACTCTACGCTCACATCATCATCTGTATATCATTCATCTAAAATAAATTGAATAAATAATATTTTTCTCATCACCAGCGTGCATCATTACCACCCGGTATATTTACTTGTAAAGGTTGTGATATATGCATATTTACCTACCACCACATACCACTTAGACTTTACATTCAACAGAGAATAATCCCATAGACCACATAACAAAATGAAATGAATCGGGCTTTAGGCCACCTTTGTGCACATATAGGCTAAACTGGGCCAGGAGAACCTCCTGAGGATGGTGAGATGATTGATGTTGACAGCGTGAAATTTGGGCCATATGTTGCCAAAATGGTGGATCCAGCTATTATTCAGATTGGATCCATCAAAAATATGAAAGAGTATTGTCTTATGGGCTTGTACACCAATTTTGACAGTTTTAGCCAGATGTGCAAATTTATTACATTATGGTCCCCCACTATTGTGATGGACGCAGCGTTAGCCTCTTCACCAAGGCTCCGGAGTGAAATAGGACAGCGCTAACCACTTCACCCGAACTCCAGAGTGATGGACAGCAGCCTGAACCTCTTCACCAGGGCTCTGGCGTGATGGACGGTAGCGCTAACCTCTTCATCAGGGTTCCAACGTTGTGATCGGCAGCGTTAACCTCTTCACCAGGGCTCCGGCGTGACAGACGGTGGCGTTAACCATCACACCAGGTTCTCTGCTAAAACGTCAATCCCGGCTTGACAGACGGTAGCGTTAAACATCACATCAGGGTGTCTGTTGAAAAGTAAATCCCGGCGCGAAAGACGGTAGCGTTAACCATCACATCAGGGTCTCTGTTGAAAAGTAAATCCCGGCGCGACAGACGGTAGTGTTAACCATCAGATTGAAGTTTGAAACAACGAAAGTACGAAACAACGAAAGAGCGAAACAAAATAAGTACGAAATAAAGGAAGTGGAAACAACTAAAGTACGAAACAACGAAATTTCGAGACAACGATAGAGCAAGATTGCGAAACAACGAATAGGCGAAACAACGAAACTGCGAAAAAACGAAAGAGCGAGATTGCGAAACAACGAGACGGCGTAAGAACGAAAGGGCAATGCAAGACTATGAAAGGGCAAGACGAAACTGCGAAAGGGCGATGCAAAACAACGAATGGGTGGAAGTGCGAGACTACGAAACAACGAAAGGGCGATGCGAAACAACGAAAGGACCATGCGAAAGAGTGAGATTTTAAACAGCGAAACAGCGAAAGTGCGAGATGGCCCTATAGGCCTGGGGCTGTTTCCAAAAAATAGAAATTCGCTGCACCCCCCTGCGACATAGGTTTCTTGGTTTTTTCTTATTCCTGGACATCTAAGCGTTAAATTTCAGAACAGTAACCAAAAATTAAAGTGTCCAAAATATGTCATTTTAACCCTTTTAGCACCAGAGCATCAAAAATAACTTGTGACAATTAATATGCGAAATTCGTCTCGCAAAAAAATTCAGGATACAAAAATCGTTTGAAAAGTCGACCTATATATCTACGACAGCTGTGTAGATGTTGCAAAAGCGAAACAAAAATAAACAGGAAATTTGAAATTTACAAATAAAGCATTTTAATGACATTTTATTTGAGAAAATGACAAATTTTAAACTTTGATTTTCTTCAGTTATACTGAACTTTAGAAGGAGTTATGTAGATCGTATTTATTTTTTTATTGTTCGCAAATATATACATTTATTTTTTAGAACGATAAACCAAACACTGGGTTATATAATGTACCCAATTTACAGTATTTTTATGCAGTACTGGAATGATTTTTATGATTTTTTTGTCTATTTCATTTTCTTCGCCATATCATATTTTAATAGAGTAGTTTTATATTTAAATGAAAGATAAATAACAATTATCAGTATTTATACCCAGATAGCGAATGAAAAAACAAAAATAAACATGTATAACACTTTTTTCGTATATGACATATTATACTTGTGATCCAACTGGCTTCTATTCAAAGTCTGAATAGTCATCAGAATCCTGGATCACATTTGTTGCATCAACTTCTATCGCCTTATCACATAGAGATTTACATCCACAGACACTGATACAGTTCAGGCTATTACGACAGCATGTACATCTTTTATCCTTGCAACTTTTGCACTTACAGCTAAGACACTCCAAAACAAGTTTTAGGACAGGTGTGTTATTCATCTAGTGTATGGAAATGCTGTTTACTTTCCCCCTCCAACCATGTCCATGCGGGGTCAAGTAAACTCGCCATATTGCAGCTTGATAGTTAGAACGCATAAAAATAATGTTTATATGTAGCATCTTGAAATGAGGGCAGACGTGATCGGTTGTGAGAGATCCAAATGGATAATATCTCAATTAATTGACATTATGCTGTTGTTTATGCCCATATATGGCACCTATAGCTTCTCTTAGCAGTTCGTTGGAAATGTTGAATGTTGTGCCAAGCTGCTGCATTGAAAAACAATGAAAAAATATTGCAGGTTAGTTTGAATGCGATATGGTATTACATGTATTACCAGAAATGCATAACCAGAAATGTATAGCTTAGCTATATGTGCGATTTTTATACGCTCTTTTCTGCTGCTTGGATGAGAGCTATTCGGGACACTTTCATACAGGTGTTGGTCGCTAACACACAGTATTTTGTGCCTCAAGCCATCTTAAATTTTCTACCCAACATTATACAGACATACCAGTATATTTCATGAGTGTATTGTTTAACTGTGCACAGATATTCGTTTGAGAACCACATACTGGCAATAACACAACCGTTTCTAGTTCTCCACTAAGGGGTCAAACAACAAACCAAAGCGCCCTATGAGAGAAGTACGTTGGTTGTCATAGCTACAAGCTAATTTAATAATTATGAGCTTTCAATTTATCACAGAAGACCCCGGGACATACATGTGGACAGGCAGTTTGAGCGTGGTATCTGATTGATATTACCATCCTACAACTACCAATTTAAAGATACATGATCGCTCTTTCCGATGACACCAGAACCAAGTTTATAGGTGAAGTAGATTTTGTGTTATATGCAATTTGGTGAACATACTGTCTGAAATCAACAGGCCGGAGCTATACTTTTCTGGTTATGCATTTCTGGTATTACTTATTGAATTTAAGAAGAGCTGTATAAATCGGCTTTTTGTTCTCAGAACCATGGATAAACACATTTCAAATGGTTGACCAATTATTTAGCAGATCTTGAACCCTGATCCATCGTTTCCTGGCCCGTATCTGGTAGGCTTTGCAATGCTATGTAGATATCCCATCTGATGTTTATTCTAGTAATATAATCAAGCTGCCGATCAAAGTAAAAGGGACTTTGTCTTTTAAAACCTGTTGTATATTTAAGGAACATGTTTTGATTGACTTGTGAATATTACAAATTCGCCCAACCAGTAGACCTGTATTTGTGGAAAATCCCGTATATATCCACATGCATTGTTTGTATTATGTTGAAATCTAATACAACCCCATAAGCTTTCGTCTAACTTGGTAATATGGTTAACAAAATTAAGATGCCGAACTATGACTGCCCTTCCTGTGCTTATGTTTCAAATCGAATTGCTGAGGGTGTATTGTAGTTATTCGCAGGCATACATAATATTGCTAGAAGCTGGGACGGAAATTCATGCCTCATATGTTAAAAAATTATATGATCCAAGGTGAATAAAAAAATGGTACTACCATCATTGATACTTTAATGCAAGACTGTATTTGGGGGATACTCAAAATTCTTGTAATCCATGTGTGGCATTGCTTCGTCATTTTGTTCATCCACTTCTCGTCTTCAGTTAACGCCAAGAACAGTACAACAATTATCAGGTAAATGTGTTTGGTGACAGTTTGTTCAAAACAAATCTTGTTTTACCAAATAATAATATCATGTGTACTTAGTAAGTACTAATTATGAATGGATATAGCTTATTGCTGTGCTTTAAAAATAATGGCTGGGAATAGTTGAACATGAATTGCCATCCATAGTGAATGAGACATGCTGATGCTACAACATCATCTTTTAAAACACCAATAAGTAGACCTATAATTAGCCAGAGCTACTTCTACTTCTAGAAGTATATTAATAAAGCTACGACAATGCCTAAATCGTAGAATTGTTGAATGAGTTTATTGAACCTTCAGTCGTTCATGAGTCAGAGTTGATGAAACTCATGACATGATGTTTTACTTGTTGCCTTTTCTCCAATGAGTAAATACAGCTGTCAAACATAATAATTAACATTCCTGCTGTTATGCAAGCTTGGTGTTAATTTGTTGTGTTATATCAGAACATTTTTAGAATCATAATCACTGAAATTATGTACTTTAAACAAAGTATGATAGACACCAACTGAGGAAGTAAACCCTAAAAAAATACATCCTTGCAAATGTAGCTTTTGCTGGAGGGAGTGCATCTTCAAGTTTTATGACATATATCAGACCTTTCAGACAATGTGCTAACTTTACATTTTGCTGTTTATTTTACCTTTGTGTAAATTACACCTTCCGTCCTTGTAATAAAGATAGCAGCTTCAAATTTAAATAAATAATCTTTTTTTTTATTATAACATTCTGTTTGTATAATACCATATTAAAAAATAATATATTTAAAACTTTAATGCACATAACGGTACAAATTAAATTCAATATCCTTTCAATTAAATTACTTATATAGGGCCTAACGCCTCGGAGGAACGAGATCGGTGTTGCGGTAATCCCTATCAGTGTCCGAAGAAGTGTTCATGTCAGTGTTTATGGTATTATAGCTAAGAGTCCAATCCGAAGGCATCATCATACTTCAATATATTTCAGGGTTTTAGATAAAATTTTATTTCCTTTCATATCTAAATTGTAATAATTTTATTATTATGTTGTATTATTATTAGGTCCTTATTATTACAAAAAATATATGTAAGATGCTTCACGGCTCACGTTATGACAAAGTAATTGCAATTATATTGTCAGAAAGTAAATAGGACATGCTGAAATGAACGACAGCCAATTGTGAGCTCACATTAAATAAATAAACAGTGTTTTTTACGTTTTATGTGGTCTTGTTTTTCAAATAACTAACAGCAGTAAATGATATGTCTTAGGAAGGTTTCTTAGGTTTATAATAAGGTATATTATGAAGAAAATAATATTCATTTACAGTGAAATGCGACGAAAAATATTTTCATTTTGGCGGCCATTTTAGATTTTCTGGAAAAGCAGAGCCAAAATTAGAAGGCTTAACGACTAAATTCCATCATTTGCCCCTAGAGAAACTGTGTACCAAATTTGGTGCTTTTGTCCGCCCGATAAACATAATGCTAAAAAATGACGCTAAGGAACTAATAAATATCCATTCGGATATGGTCACAAAACACTTAATATGACACATTTCGGGATTTTTTATTTTGTGTTAATGCAATCAATTTTAGCTGAATGTTTAATGAAATAGTATAATTCAGATACAAAATGATGACTGAATAATATTATTTTTAATTTTATGACATTTCTTAGGGTATGGTGATTAAAGTCTCTCAATTATGGTTTTTGGACACCGGAATTTTTGGTTACTGTTTCGAATATTAGAGTTGATATATTTTCCTACAATAACAAACGAAGAAACTTATGTCGCAGGGGGGGGGGGGGGGGGGGTGCAGCGAAATCGTGTTTTTAGCAGGCTTTCGCAAATCAGCCCCAGGCCTATCTTTGGAATCAAATCTGTCGTGTAAATATGACGCAATCAGTTCACCTGCTATATTCATCTGTAGAGATGTATAAACTCTTGGGTAATATATAAATATGTTTTAAAGAAATGAGCACACACCTTCCAGTCGAGTGAAGGGATGACATATCTGTATCTACACAAGCTTTTAACCACTTCAAATAAAAAAGTTCAGCAACAGCAATATACATGTAATTATGAATCTCTGAGACCTCTAACATAAAATTTGTACCCATATGATCACTTCACCAATACGTCTGTGTAAGAAATGGAACCTTTTGATCACTGACATGTTGTAGCTGCCACACGTGTACTATGAAGAGATCTGCTCACATGCCACTAAAATATCAACAGCAAATTAAAATCCTATGCACAATAAAGAGCGGGTGCCTACTGTCGTGGATTTTGAAGGCAGTTTATTTGTTTGCCTTCGTTTATCTCAATTCCTTCTGTGGGTAAAAATCCTACGACTAAATCCTATTTTGGCACCGCATACCGATTGATGTCCGTGTCAAAGCAACATATGACTCATATTTCCCCAGCAGTTTTCTAATTTGTGTAGGTATATTATTTGCCATTTTTTCTATTTAATCTGGGGATTTGAGACGTCAACAGTACTGATTATAGGTGACTGGTGGCTGTTAATAGAATAAATATTTTCGTACTTGCATAACGTGATGTAATATGCTACAAAATGTCCATGCAATCTTATTAAAATTATAATTAAATAATATTACTGACCATGAAAACATGGTTAAGCCATGATAATGGTAACAACAGCATGAATATTTGATGAAATCTAGCGAAAAAATAGATTTTCACTAATAATCGCTTGTTTTTTGCAATAACTAATAATAAAAAAAAGCTGCAAACGATTAAATCGATTTAAATAAACACAATGGATTGCCCTTGAGTAGATTACCACCTTTAAAATTTAGATATACAAGTGTTATTGACGATAGGGGTTCGGGCTATATGGAATAAAAGTACATTTCATAGTGAATTTGGTGGCCATTTTGTTTTTCAGCTTTACACACTTTTCAGAACTGTAATAATTTGTTATCCGCTCTAGCGCTTATCTCTGGTATCAATAGAACATTTATGGATAGATAGATTGCTTGTAACAAAGATTTGCACCAATGTGACACGATAGCCTTCGATGGCTGGCTGTCACGCACTAACAGGAGGTTGCCCCCAAATGTTAGTGCGTGACAGTATAATCTAGTGGTTTATTAGTGCGGGGGCATATGTAGCTAGACAAAAATCCGTAGGATTTCAATGGTCATTGATCGTGCTACATACCAAAATATTCAGTAGAAAAATCTGAATCAGGAAAAAGTATGTGCATCTTACGCTAAGATGAAAATGATGTTTTTCTCTTTTTTCTACGGGACCGAAAGTGTCACTGAAACTGATTTGTTTTTTACATGAATAATCGCCACCCATTCCTATCAGTTATGGTGGTGTGAAAATCATTGTTTTACTTATTGAGCCTTAATTGACACTTTACCTAAAAATAGTATTTTTTATTATTTTGTTCGTCTTCTGAACATTGTGTGTAATACAATCTGTAATTTGGTTTCTTACAGTAATATCTAATGTGCATCAAATATAATTTTAGCTGTTATGTTAGTTATGTTATGTTAGTCCCTTTTACATGGGACTGAAAGTGTCACTAAAACTAAAAAGAAAAATTGACACCCTATTGTTTCTGATTCTACGTAATCTTCTAAAAAATTTGATGTACGGTGTCATCAATAACAAGAAAATCTCACGGCATTACATACGCCCCAATATAACTTATGCAGCAAATATTGGACCCCATGTCATTGGCGTGTTAGAGTTTGGAACCATATTTAAATCAGTGATGCATTAGGTTTTAGAAAAACTTTGGTTCCATTTTTTCAGACAAGCATAAAATAATGTGATTTTTACCCATTTATCTCTGCCAACCCCTTAACTGATAGATGATAAATAACACTTGTACGATTGATTAGTTGTATTTAAACTATGAATACGGCATGAAACGATCTTAAAATAATACAATTCAAACGGTACATATCTGTCAATGTGATATACCACAGGCATTTGAGTAGTTATTTATTTTGCAAGCGCTATGATCAGTCAATGCTTTAGTTGATGATACTTGCCAACAGTGTGTACTAAAGAAATATAACAATTGTGTATCGACTGTAAACTGTTGGAGACAGTATTGATTAGAACGCTTGCAATATAAATAAGTATGCGAATGCCTGTGGATATACATTAGAATAAGATATAACTTAATAACAACGTGTAAATCAATTCGCCGGGGGGGATATATTTGGAAAATCATACGTGAGACAACAATAATATTATTGTCTAAGCTATGCATAATAATATGTTGATATATAATGTCCGAAAAATAAAAAAAGTTAGTCCTTTGAAAATAAATGGTAGACTTGTGGCCAGCGGGACATAACGCCCATAGAGGGTGGGGGTTTCAAGATGACCTCCAAAATACATACAAAATTCACTTTCTGATGAAATGGTCATTAAGTGTCTTGTTATACCTCCTTTTTACAAAGTTATAGGTAATAAACCATTTATGTCGTTATTTAGCTACTTTTGTAGCCGCTGATGATTATTTCTATTATGGCGACTTATTTAATATCAATGCTTTAATTTCTCAATATCGAGTAACCAATCACCCATATATCTATTTTCAAATAAACCCATATATTGGCAAACCTCGATTTTTTACATTAAACTATAAAAGCTTATACATGAAGATAATGTGTCGTCCGAATTTGTTTTTGCTATTGACAAAATTTTAAAGGATACCATCAAGTTGGCGTTGGAGTCATAAATTTTGACAAAGAATTGTTGGATCTTCTAATAGCAGTATAACTTAATGTAACACTCATATGATCATTATGCATATTACATATTCCATTGATAACAAATAATCTAAAAGGGAAGTAGGCCTATCTATCACTCCCACAAACACAGCAAACCATTAAAAATATAATTTACCCTAGATTAACAGTATATTTTATTTAAAGCAGCAATTATTTGCATTTATCTTATTGATTTAACAACATGTATAATATCAGGCTATTAACACACCAGGATAACAACATTTAGCTGCATGGGATGACATTTGATATATATGCTGTATCATACACCACTTCGATGTATGTAATAACCTATTAAAATATAGACGATCTATAATGTTATGTTGTGTCTTATTCCATATTTCAAAAACAATTTAGGCATATTATTACTACTTAAAAAAAGGTTTGTTCTCAACTACACTACAGTAGAACCTGCCATGAACTTCCACCCTTGGACACAGGAAAAATGATCTTTCAAGACAGGTGGCTGCTCATAGGAGGCTCATCTGTATACAGAATGTCATTCTGTATACAGAATGTCATTTTGGGGAGTGGCCAAGCGGTCTACCATAGGAGGCTAGCTCTCCAAAAGAGTGGCTGGTCTTTCTATTGTATAGGCTTATGCAGAGAATGATACGACGTGCTTGTGTTTTTTTCTATGTATTTAACCCTTAAAGCGCTGAATATTTTTTTTATAAAACCCCGGTGACCAAAGGGTTTTATTCAATTCGAAATCATCATAAATGTCTTAGTTAGCTCTTTCTGATTCATTTGAATACCTATGTAATGGGTCTACGACCATTATAAAAATGTTCACTCTTACAGCGCGGGGATGGACTTTAGACGTCAGAATCTGACGTCTACAGACGTCAGATTCTGACTTTCCACATGATATTATCCATGTATAATACATTATACATTTTGAAAAAAAACGTAAATGATGCAAATATTATACTATTTAATGTTATACTATTCAAAATATAGGCCTATACAGTAGTTTAGTTTTACCAAGGATTATATTATTTTACTTATATAATATACTAGTTTTAAAGCCTTTTCAGATATATATTTTGGATCAGTCATCACACTAACTATGTCGGAGAATTACCTACGGTAGTACTAGACTGAAAAGACATACATGGTTGTTCCGTAAAATCTAGTTGTTTTGTGTAAATGCGTTCAGTGTTATACATATGACCCATATATTATCATAGACCCATATTTTCCAATGTAATGTTTTAAATTAATTAATGTTTGTGCCAAAGAAAATTACTTCGATCACACATTTAACAATTTGCGCGAGAAAAATACTAGCTGTGACAGCCATCTAACGTCTCAACTCTGTTATAAATGTTTGTTTGTATTTGGCGGCCATTTTGGATTTTCAAGTCTTTCGCAAATGCCACAGGTAGTATTCACTGCGACTTTTATTATGGCATGGGTGAAAATGGGTGAAAATCGTAATAATTGTAAAATTAATGGTTTGCAAGTAATTATAAATTTGGAATATTTATTTCAGTTTTTAACAAAAAAATGGTCATTTATTGTGCCAATAAAACAAACTAAAGTGTTTCTTTTTTTATTACATTCACATTAAGAGAGATGAGTTGATTGGTGTCCTCTGTTCACCAATGACACAGTGCAAATAAAAAAATGCATGTATTTAGTCAATTTCGCGTATCCGCAACTGGATTATGGCGGCCATCTGGAATTTGTGTACTTTCCCGAAATGGGATTCTTGTGGACTTTAATTATGTTTTTCAGGACTCTTTTCCGAGTATTTTCTTAAAAAATCAGCTTGTTAGGAATTTATCCCACCTCAAAACCTAATATTACAGACAGACAGATATTTTATTGACATAAAGAAAGTCAATCCAGACTTATTTGTCATAGAAATAAGAGAGATATGTACATCTATATACAGCATTGTTAATTTGTTAAAATCATATGACAATATACATAGTATGACATACATAACTAAAATCATGTTAACTGACATTGACATAAAAAACACTGGGTATTACGATAATATGAATGACTGCTACTTAGAACAAAATTGAATGGCATTGTCAAGATAACATAGGGGCTATTATTTTGTTTCCCGCGCGCAAACCAGAGATAAAATAGCTACTATGTATGACATGCTATTTATATATAGTAGCAAAAAAGATACTCTGGAAAGCGTAGAAACTTAAATTATATACAAGCGTGTAATTATGCTATAGTAATTGGAGTATTGTACATGATGTATTAAGACAATGTTAAAAATTACATGATATTTTTAAAATCAAATATTATATCATGCAAGTAGAATCAATGTGGCAATCCGCGAAACAGGTAGCTCCGAGCCATGTGACCATGCAAGCACAGTCGCTGCTGTGCTATGCTATGAGCTCGGAGATTCTCTGATATTGACTAGTGGTGCAAACTTAATAGCAGTAATAATGACAGGTAATAGTTATTTGTGCCATTCACGCAGGATATGGCCCTCACACAAAAACATTACAGCTTATTTTAATTCACTATATTGTTTAATTCATAACATTTCAATCACGACCCAGTTAGTGCCATATACCCGGAGTTACAATCGAAGAAAAACATACTCGACCTCATAGATAAAATCAGTTGACTTAGCAACTCTGAAATCCTTCATAAGGCCCCACCTCGTCTGATAACAAAGGCGACGAAAACGTCCCTAACCGGCCCTAAAAAGCCAAATAATAAGATCCGAGAGCAACAGTTGTCCTGATATGTGGTAATATCCAAGTCAGATCATGAAGGCATGATAATATCGATAATATAGCGACAGGTGACTTGTGATTTATTATACTCAGCATTTTTAACCCATAATTTGTTTAAAACAACCATAGATATATTACGCTAGTGACTTCACCACTGTTATGTCTCTAGATGTCATAATTCGTAGAAACATATCATTTGTCGGCTGTATATTGATAATTGCGGTTACAGAATTAAACAAGATTTTGCGTTCATTGTTCATAGCATTACAGAGGAGAAGTAGATTTATTTCGTCGTCAATTTCGTTTGATTCACACCTTCTGCATATTCGTTGGTTTATTGGAGTTTTTGGATTATTGTATCGTCCTCTCTCTATTTTTAAATTATGTGAGCTCATTCGATTTCTCGACATTGCTGCTATGAGGTGGTTCCCCTTTATATTTAAGACGTATGGTTCCACACACACATTTTTTTAATAATGAATTTATATATATGTGCGCAGCTTACTTGATCTCTCGATATCTTGTCCCCACCGCTGTGTAAATATTCTAACAATTGAATCTTTAAAGGAAAGCAAGAATTTATTTGTATTGTCGAAGTGCTGTGTTTCCCAAGCTTGATCTAGCCCTGTTAGTTCAAGAACAAACCGAATACGCGAGCACCAGTTTGTGAAACCAGTGCCATCTAGCTCTAGTAGCATATTGTAGTTATTTCTGACAAGGTGGTTCTGTGATAGATCTATAATTCTACACCAATATTTTACAGCTTTAATATGCTGCCTGATAATCAATATTGCAGGAGTAGGTGTTTGTTTTCTAACACCCAGAGTTGATTCAATAAATTTTATATGTATTTTTTCCAAATCATTAGCACTATCACCGGTATACCATATATTACTTGCATACTCTGATATGGGCAGTATTTGACAATCAAAAACTTTGAACGCAATAACAGGTGACAATTTCCGGAGATAGTTTGTCCGGAGATAGTTTGTGTAGAGAAAAAAACTGCTTTACCAGCTTGGGAAACGAGATGAAGGAACGTTTCTGTCAATACATTCTTAGGATATTTAGTACTATATACAACACCAAGGTATTTATATTTTTCAGCTTTTTCTATTACGTTATCACCATAGTAAAAGTTGTCACATTCTGACTATGGCGTTTGTTAAATATGAGAACTTTTGTTTTAGGAATGCTAACTATTATATGCCACAGCGAAGCATACTTATACCATAGAGCTTTATTAACTCTATGCTTATACAGGACAGTAAATTGCTTTTGCAATCCATCAGCGGAATCTGAAAAAAGGACAAGGTCGTCTGCAAATAACAAGTATACAATTGATAAAGTGTCTACGAGGATAGCCTGACCTTGATCGAATGATTTGGATATATCCTGTAGAAATTCTGTAAATAATTTGGGGCTGAGCGTACCACCTTGCAGGACACCAAATTCGCTTTTTAATATCTCGTTGATGCACGAATCCCATTTTACACGGCACTCAGCTTTAGAGAACATACTCTTTATTACATTTTAAAAATTGCCATCTATTCCTCTGCTCAGTAATTTAAAGTACAGTGCTGATCTGTCAAATGCTTTCTAAAAACAACAAAACATTAGTATTAATATATTATCACTTGTCCGGGAGTTACTTCTAAAGCCGGCTTGAAAGGGATAATTATCATTGCATACATCATTTTTAAACGACAGTCTGTTCTTAAGTACAGATTCAAATAATTTCCCAATGCTTGGCATTACTGTAACTTTCCTGTAGTTATCGGGCACGTTATGGTCAGCTTTTTTGTGAACAAAATTATATCAGAATTATATCAGTGGCCCAACTGATGAATATTCTCCGTTGGCAATAATGGTATTAAACAGTAAAACTAGTAACAAGGTAACAAGGTAGTTTATTCAGGATCCCGTAGGACATGAGAAGCCAGGTGTGCGATACAGTGTGAGTAAATATAACATACCTGTGACAAGGGCATGCCAATCGTTATTAATTTAAACCATTCATTACGTTATTTATAATAATAATAAGTTGTGCTAGGTGATACAATAACTCCCGGTTTTCACTTGAGAATAATGCATGCATTTTAAATGTTGAGGGTCTATCATAAAAGTAGCAGCTTAATAATTTTTTTCTGTCTCTTTCAAAGTGCCCACATTCGAAAAGATAATGATATTCATCACCGATGAATCTGTTGTGACATATGGTGCAGGTACATCTATCACGTGAAATACCACCAAAACTACCGAGTACAATGGGTAGTTTGGAATTCCTGCATCTGAAACGGGTTATAGATTTTCTTATATTCGGTGCAGTTAATAAAAGGTATTTTTCTAGAATAAAATTAGTTTTGAAAATCCTATAGTTTGTACATTTGCCACTATTAAATAATTCTTCCGACCATTTCTGTATAAATTGATCTTCTAAACGTCTTTTAATTACCTCCTTGAAACATTCAAAACTATTGGGGATGTGCTGAGCATTCCAGACACCTGGAAAGCCACAATCTATCAAACTATCCTTAATATACAATATCCATTTTGATTCGTAAATATTTAGCTCAAACATACAGTAAAACAATTTATAAATTAATCAAACGGGCCCAAAAACATAAGGCTCTACATTTGACATGTACCTTGAGGGGAAGAACACCCAATTCTCCATATACCATGTTATTGTATGTACATTTATTTACAGATAAAATATATTTACAAAAACGTAGCTGTAGTTTCTCTAAAATGACACAATCTTCAGGTGCCCATACTTCACAGCCATATAACACCGTTGGAAGAACAATACCATTAAACAGATGTAATTGCAAGTCTATGGGGAGATTAAGTTGTCCACTTCTTTTCAAAATATTGAACATTGCTCTACTACCTTTATCAAAGAGTTCCTGTTGAGCTTTAGAAAATTTTCCATTATAATTAAATTTTACACCAAGATATAAATAATCAGAACATATTTCAAGCAGCTTATCTCCTAAATAAAAATGAGGGTGCTTTCTTATTTTACCTCTGGAAAAAATTACCACTTTGGTCTTTGAAACGTTAATTTTTTTAAATTCCAATCATTACAATACAAATTCATGCTATTCAGAGCTGCTTGTAATTCTTCGGGTGATTCAGCGAGTAAAATTGTGTCATCTGCATATAAAAGTACATATATCTTCAGATAGCTAACAAGGTTATCATCCATTATATCAGTGGCGATATCATGGATATTTGATAGACCATTATATTTGTTCACTAAGTAAGACTTAAGGTCTGAAAGAAAAATGTTAAATAATAGGGGTGAAAGGTTATCCCCTTGCCTAACTCCCATCTCACATGGAAAAAAATCACTGCATTGCCCTCCATAACTTACACACGACTTTACTTTTGTATACATATCATATATTACATAAAGAATTTCCCTTGTATTTCAAGATTACAAAGCTTCATCCACAGCTGTTGTCTCTGAATTGAGTCAAAAGCCTTTTTATAATCAATAAAACATGCATATAAACGTTTCTTACGAAACAGATAGAAGTCAATCAAAGAATTTAACACAAAAATATGATCTACAGTAGAATATCCACTTCTAAAGCCGGCTTGTTCTGATCCAATTAATTCCATATCTTCAACAAACTTAGCAAGTCTAGAATTTATTAAAGTTGTAAAGAGTTTGCCTAAACAGCTTGTTATTGTAATTCCACGATAGTTATTCGGGTCATTTGGGTCACCTTTGTTTTTATATAAAGGGTGAATGTAGCCGATGCACCACTGTTGTGGTATCACTCCACATTTTAAGATTACATTAAAAATATCTGTATAGAGCTCCAATATATTTTGAGGTGAATATTTTAAAAACTCATTTATTATGTTGTCTGGGCCTGGACATTTATTAGTCTTCAATTTGTGTATACATTTTTTAACTTCATCTACTGAAAAAGATGAATTTAATATAGTATCGTCATTATCATGACTTGTTAAGTTAAATATGACTTCTTCAGATGTTTCATCAGTGTTCAAATTTGAGAAATGTTCTTTAAAATCATTCAGTGTGACATTATTTTGGGGAGTTTTATTTCCATTCTCAAAAAGTATTTTCCAATATTGTTTTGGGTCAGATGATTTTAAGCAACGAATTTTTTTTATAATTGAGTTTTGGTGCTCTCTAAAGGCCTTTTTGATTTGAAGTTTATACTGTTTACTAGCCGTCACCATTTTCACCTCGTTTTCGTGGGATCTCAGGTTTCTATATCTGTTTTTAAATTTAAAATACTCTTTTCGCTTGACCTCACATTCGTTGGTGTACCATGGCTTATGGTCATGGTAACGTTTACGCAGCCCGACTTCTTTTTTAATACGCGTTTTATTCAGCATATTAGATGTTTCTGCTGATTCTGTGAGCAAAGTGGACACGTCAGTAATGAGTTCATTTATATCATTCAATTTTGGGTCCGCATTATTTGAAATGGCCTGAATCTTTCTAGTAACGGTGTCTAAATTTAATGAACTCAGATTTTGAGTGAAGTTATCTTTGTAATTATCGTTCCATTTAGGTCTGTTTTTTTCGGTTAAATTAGATTCTTCCATATCTCCAGATCGAGTATGAGGGTTACATGTGAAAGATATATGTAGCTCTATTGGTGAATGAATGTCTGATAATATTTCATGAAACTCCAGCACTTTAAATTCGGAAACGGCACATAACAGACTTTTAGATACAATAGCATAATCTACGCAGCTAACGTTTTTACATGTAAACTGACCAACTGTGGCATCAGTGCCACACCTTCCATTTACAATAATAAAATCTAAGTTTTTACACATTTGTATTAACATGCGGCCATAATTATTTACAACACTGTCCTTATTAACCCTCTGGTTAACCTCATTTTGTACATCATTATTCCTTCTCACAGACAGTGTGTCGTCAGTAATTACTTCACTTAAATTTCCCGTTCTGGCATTAAAATCTCCAACCAAGCAAAACTTTGTCCTCGGGTTCTTAGATAAATGAACAACATGATTTTCAATATAACTAAAAATGTCTGGATCAGCGTATCTAGAGTCCTGTGGGGGATTATATATAACAATAAAAACAATGTCTTCCTTTGTATTATGTTCTTTTAACCGAAACCATAGAGTTTCCTTAATGTCACTATCAATAATTTCTACGGCTGAATTGCTTTTGTTATTCAATAACAGGCCAACACCACCAGATTTACTTTTTTTAAGCTTTCGATTTTTTGTAAATATATTAAAACCAGGAATCACTATGGAATCCATCTCATCAAGTTTAGTTTCTGTGAGCAAAACTATGTCGTACCCCATGATAAAGTCATTAAAGTCCGGAAATCTCAATTTGCTTTTTAGTCCACATACATTTAGGAACATGATCTTCAGATTTTTTAAAGACTGTACTGAGACGTCATTCTGATAGTCTGATGATGGTGCCTTACCATCGCGCGCCTGGCACGGATGCTAATTGTTTGATGTAAAGCCAGGCATGGTTGAGGTAGTGGCCTGTGGGCTGTACACATTACTAGTCATCTCAGGACTGTTCATACGTATCTTCGTACTTAGTTTGGTGTTAGCTGCTGGGGAAGTATGTGAAGCTTTACGTTTGGAGTCTGCAGGTGTTTGTTGTGAGCTCTCAATCAGGTTCCATATCAGGCTTCGGCCATCTTTGTTGAAGTGGAGACCGGTACTGTCATCTTTTTCGAAATACCTGTTGATTACACTGCCCTGTAAGGTGGTAAGCAGAGCCCAGGTATTGATATAGCTCAAGTTGGTTTTATTGCGTTGACAATAACCGTCCATAAAGGAATTGATAGATCGTGCTGTCTGATTATGTTTGTGAGTCTGATCACTTCTACCCTTCCTGGGTGGTATACTACACATGTATATTTGCGACTTGGGAAACTCCTTTTCAAGAGAACCCATCGCCTCAGCAACGTTGAGTAAAATGTCTGTATCTCTGTTCTGATTATCTTTACCATGAATGATATCATTTGTTCCGAGATGAACAACTATATTATCTGGTGTGAGCTTACCACCTGACTTTGTTTCGGCTTTTCTCAGCATTCCATTTATATTTTGTAGTGTGTTTCCGCTCTCGGCTATGATCATGGTGTGTTGATTCCCATTCACTGACTTCATGTTTGAAGCCCCGAGTACTAGTGTTTTAAGTTTTTCTGTTTTATCTACTATCTCACTTGAGCTTTTAGTAGGCTGGCTATCTGCCTCTGCTCTGGTAGAACATCTGGCCAATTGTGTAGGCGTGTCTGTGTTAATTTTGGTAGCGGTATTAAGCCTACACTCTCCATTCCAATGCGATGTAAAATTGACAACCGGTATGGGGACACCGACATCTGCATTAGTAACGGGGACTTTCTCAGTTACACTGCTTGGAGAATCGGGCTCTCTGCTTGTTGTTCCGTTGCTGGCCCTGTTTTTCACATCCGGTGTTTTGTCTTCATTATTTGGAGCGTTGTTTTCTTCATGTCTGCCTTCTTTAATGTCATGCCAGTAATTTCCATATTTCTCATTCTTCTTTTTCTCCTTCCAATCATCACACTCGCTCTGTGTGTGGCCACTCTGAAAGCAGTAGCGACATACTACATCGTTAGTACAGTCCTTAATTGAGTGACTTTCGCTATCGCAACGATAGCATTTGCGAGCGGTAGATGGTTTATATGGGCAACGGAAGTATACATGGTCATTTAGACTGCAGTGCTTGCACCTAGTTCGACCATTGTTGCAATATATTTTGACACTAAATTTACCAAAAAATTGTTCAACAGGAATATCTTCAACTGCATCCTCAATGTCAAGGTATCTTGTTCCATTTTCGATGTTAGTACCTTTGATTTTCCCTCTGGTCAGACTACCGTGTGTGATGGTGCCATATTGCTTCAGGGTTGTGGTGATTACAAGGTCATCAAGTTCCAGAGGAGCTTCTTTGATCGTGACACTCGTGATATTCTTATCAGCATTACTGACTGAGATACTTCTGTCATTTATGATCAGCTTCTGTTGTTTTAATAGCTGTTTTGCTTCGTCATTTACAAGCGTTATACGACATTCATCACCTGTGATCTGAATGCCCTTGACATCCTCTTTTTTTATGATTCTTGTTACCGCATCTAACACATCTAACTCAGTAGTTCTGCCACTTATAGTTGGTGAGAAGATCACAGTCAGTGGTCGTTTCAGTTTAGTCATCTTTTATGACTGATAGGACATCTGGTGAATAATGGCTCAAATCGTTGTGGGGACACCTGGTGAATAGTCAATTCAACAAAGCAGGGCCACCTGGTGAGTGTGCCGTCGTCCTTAGCAACACATAAACAGTGTGAGCGATATAATAAGTAGTTGTAAAAACTATAATAAGTAGTTGTAAAAACTTCAAAGTTCTATTACATCAGATCTTATTCTCACCGCAGCGCTGCAGACGATCGATCACCATAGCAATATCACTCTTCTGGTATACTTTTCAACAAGTTCAAATAATAGGCCTACAAATCGTAAAAAATAGTAGTAACGTTAGGGCCTAATAACATTTATTTTTTGTAAACATCCGTTTTCAGATCAATCAATCAGTACTGGTAAGAGCTCATTACAACCATGCTTGTAAAATTCCACAGGAATACCATCTACACCTGCCGCTTTTTTGTGTTTTACCTTTCTAATTGCTTTTTGAATTGTATCTATAGTTATGGGGCTGTTCAGGAAATCTCTCAGATCTGATTGGCAAGACTCTCCCTTCTCAATGATATCATTTGGGGATGATGTAGCTAGTTTTATTATATTATTCATGTGATCGTGGTGAAAATAGTCGACACGAGCAACTTGTTGTTCAAAATATTTCACAAATTGTGACAGGGTAGGACCCTTAGTTGCATTTCTAGATTTTAAAGATTTCCAGAATTTCCAGTAGGCTAATGTTCCTGGACTAGTCACTGCGTTTCACAGAATGATAAATAAAGGAAGAGTTACGAATAACCACTGTTAAAATGACATTAATTTTTTTCCAAATGTTTATAATGTTAACTTCGGTGTACCTAAAATTAAGCAGATAATGTTGATCCCACCATTAAAGCCTAATTATTTCGGACCCTATAGCGCATTATTGTTGGATGCGAATATTTGCTTCCAGATCGCAGTCACTTGTACCAGATATTAATTATATTGGTTGGTCCTCTAAATGCTCATTTCAGTGGACATTTTGTGAACCATTTCACTGCTCATTTTCTGTCAGTGTCAGTGGCTGTTACTGGGGAGTCTGCATGTGTAAATATTGGACTGAGCATAGACACCCCCTCTACACACCCACCCACCCCCCTCTACACTATTGTGTAGAGGCGGAGGGGTGGGTGTGGAAAGAGGGTGCCTATGATTAGAGCCGCTGACCCAATGTTGGCCTAAGGTCTCACAAAGCCAAGCCTTGTGCTGCTGTTCAGCCTGGTACTACTAGACTGAACAGCAGCATATCGCAATATTAATCCAGTCAAAATAGGAAAAGACTCGCCACAAAATTTTATTTTCTCACCAATCGGTTTAGTATCACCAATAAAAAATATTAAAATCCCTTAAAATCCTTTTGGTGAAACAAGACTTCATTTGCATAAATCCAAAATGGCCGCCATTCTATTTGGGGACCACAGTTTGTATACATGACTTTTCAACAATACAGCTAGACACAAGTGCCGTTTGCCGAGGGTGTGGAAAGGGGGTGCCTATTCTCAGTGTATACTATTTTCCTGTGTTTATGCCTGGATAATCCATTTCTGATAATGGTATGATGATTCAAGGTCATAAGACAGATACATAAGACATCTTTTTAAATTTATTTTATTAAATGATCTTTTTTTGGTATAGTCTAGTGATTCAAGGTCATCTGCAATGTCCAAGGGCAACTGTACAGCAAATAATTTGATTTTTAAGAAACGAATTCTAACAAATACAATAGTTATTTTGCTTTGTTTTTGACAGAAGAATCCATTTCTGGTAATATTCTTATTATTCAAGGAAGTGACAAAGATCAATTTTTTGGTGGTTAAGATGATGTTTTATATGATCAAGCTCACTTTTTAAGTGTACCCAGGGAGCCAGAAGGGTTTGAGGGACATGGCGTGCTGTAAAAGGTTGGCCAGTGGAAATCATCTCTACATTATACCCACGAACACAACCTGGGTGGACAACCTTGCAAATATTTAGAAGGAAATGCACAAAATGCGAAAATCCAAGATGGCCGCCACAAATGTCTTACTTATATAAATTTTGAACGGTTTCTTCAGATGTAATGTGTGACACATCGTTTCCAATAGTTTGCGGCGTGCATAGTCCATCTCTGGCATTTTCGTTCATTTAGGCCATACTTAGGTTGTTTATGTGAAGGTCAAGGTCAAATTCAACTTTTACATAGGCCTAACTTGCGGCGTATTCGGAAGCAAAACTATAGCGATATATATAGACGAAATTCGCGTATTTCTTATTTTGGACATGCATGTCCGAAATAAGAAATCGGGAATTTCAGCTCTAACGGGTATATCTAGCCTAACTGGTGAATGCGCGGCACAAAAATTAAAAACTTTTGCAGTTCTAGTCTATGGTCATGTTTACATCATATGGTCATATCAAGGAGCCAAAATAAAATCACCGATTTTTTGAAGATTTTAGCCTGATTGAGTCCCTTTAATCTTGTCTCAACCATTAACTTTTTCAGCGCAGGTACCGTATTTATACATCAGAATACGACGTCTGAAGATCCCCGCGTAGACCCTTAACATATGTATTCAAATGACGCGGAGCTAACAGTTACTAAGACTTTTATGATGATTTAATTTTGAAAAAAAACCTTTGATCTCCATGGTTTATACAAAAATATTTCGGCGTTGAAAAAAATCAATGTTGGTTTAATGTTGGTCCACCGTCTGCGACGCTGGCCCAACATTAAACCAACATTGTAAGGGTTACACAATCTTGCCTCAGCACTAGTCTATATTATTATTATTTATTATTTATTGATTAAAACCCCCACAAGTGAGGAAAATATATTGTATTGTATATTACATACATACAAGCGTATCACAGATAAAAAATATCACAGTACCGGTATATGTATTAAAAGCGGGTCAATAATTTAGGTAAAATATGAGCTGTAGAGTTTCTACTCGGAAAGTCAGCTCTATACAACACGCCTTGCAATGAGTCTACCACCCCGTCTCTAGCAGAATACTTTTGAGTATATTTAAATGTTGAAAGTGCAGAGAGAAGGGGTGATTGACCCATGTCAAGTAGTCGGCCAAAAAACGTACTTTTACTGTACTTTCCGATTAATAAATATTTGGACATAAAAAATGAGCGAAGACTCCGTACTGGAGAATCCACTAAAAATATCATTTTCATCAGGCTTACGGACATGGATTTAATACTTTCTTCAATAGGTAAGATACCAAGAGCCGTCAGCAACTTGGAGTGATGAGAGTACCTACTCAGACCAAGAAAAGCTTTAACAATTGTACCCTGAAGCGATTCAAGCTTACCATACATTGCTCTATTTAAATAAACGGTTTCAAGCCCGAAGGTTAAATAGGGCGACATATGGTGTGCCATAATTTAAGCTTCAGATCAACTGGAAGGCCAGGGTATGGCATACCCACATTATTAAGACTAAAATAAGACTCACGACATTTTAAAATTCTGCTGTCGACCTGATTGATGCATTTTCCATCGCTGGATAAAATCATGCCTAAATTTTCAATTTTATCTACATTGTTAATAGACCATTTTGGCTCGCACTTTAATATTGTTTGCCCATAAGATATACACTTAGTTTTTTTATTACCGAGTTTAAACCTCCAAGTGTTTGAATGAGCTAGATATTTACCTATCATTTTCCATAAGCCTGGAACAGTTGCACTAAATAAATTTATGTCATCCGCATAGGCAAATGACTCAAATTTATTTGAGCCTATTCGCACACCATGGTCACTAGTTGATAAGTCAATTGGGAGGTCATTGATGAATATACCAAAATATGAGGAGATAAAATACTGACTTGACGAGTTCCTCATGTGACTTTAAATGAATAGCTACATTCTCCGTTCCACCTGACTACAGCATTTAAATTATTGTACCATCTATACATAAAAAGCCAGTGGTGTAGTGGAAGCTTTTCCCAAAGTTTATACAATAGGGCGTCGTGCCATATCGAGTCAAAACACTTTTCAGCGTCCAGACTACAGATATCTAAAGGGGAGCCCCTGATATTAAAATACGACGCAATGTCATTGATAAGAACACAGGCACAGAGGTACCTCTGGATTCTCTAAATCCGAATTGGGTATAATAGAGCTCATCCTTCGGCATTATTAACATTTCAATCAGTTTACAGTGAGTCGAACTTAGCGTTATGGGTCTGTAATTTTCGGGTACATTCAGATTGAGAGTGGGTTTTTTTAAAATTGTAATTAAAATACATAAAATATATATAAAAAACAGCCACTTATGTCTTATCAAAAAAGATGATTTCGGCCAATGCATTGATTCGCGAATGCATTGACAATGCTAGCACTCGTTGAACGTCTCGACAAATTGAGTGCAGTGTTAAATAAATTGCCCTTGGCGACGAATCGCCAGGCATTATAGTCTTTTTCAGAACATTTTCAGAGCATTCGCCAAACAACTTGATCAATTTGCATTTGATACGATTCACAGTCTGTATTGGAAATATTGTCCTTATAGATCACGTGACTCCAACTTAGGATATTTCCCTGAACACAATAATAATCCTTTTTCTTTAAATTTATAAGTTCAGTGGGCTATACTGGTAGTATATGTGATTTTTCGTTATATTTTTGACGGCCATCATGCGTATTATATTTTGGCAATCTAAAATAGTTTTATCTGATTTCTTGGCTATGAAAATGTATGATTAACCACTAAAAGTATAATTTTTATGTGAATATGATCATTTATGTATTTCTGGAGATTTAGGTAGTTTTGATCAATGTTGGTCCACTGTCTATGACGCTGGCTCGACATTGGCCCTACATTGGATCAATGTCTTGTGTTTAATGGGCCTTGTCGCAACGATAGCATGTAATCATGAGGTGGTACTCCGTGTTTTGGGAGTGGTTTTGGGAAAATATTTAAATCATCGCTTCATAACTAGGCCTACTCTATTATAATTATTACCTTGGTATGTCGATCCACTTTGGCTCGTTTAGTCTCATGCCAGAGACACGCAAATTATTTCACAATAATTGGATAAACCTGGTAATCATAAAAAAATCTGCCAGGTAACAATTGCTACATGCCGAGCAGTGGCGAACACAGAAATTAATTTTTGGACAGTTTAATTCTGACATGTAGTCTACTACATGCAATATATTACTATTACTATTACTTTGAAATAATTATATTATACTATTACAGTCTTTGAGTTATATTACTATTACTATTACTTTACCATTTATTATTATTACTATTACAATAATTTTCATTTTCCAACGCGATACTTTTGATAATGAAGCAGAAGGAACTATTATAATGTATTCATATATCGAATGCATTTGTTACGATTAGAAATATATTGATGTTAATAATTATTTTGACTGTGATTGAAATTGTGATCAACACAATGTTTACATACCCATGAAAAAACGATTAAAAAGCACATGGTTGACAGTTTACAGGGGAAGTAAACTTTTCTCGCCAATTCTCGCAGACGGAAGCTCATACACAGTGTTCTTAGATTTGAAGTCGGTTGTCCATTCCCTCGATGTATATGATTCATTCATTCATTCATTCATTCATTCATTCATTCATTCATTCATTCATTCATTCATTCATTCATTCATTCATTCATTCATTCATTCATTCGTTCGTTCGTTCGTTCGTTCGTTCGTTCGTTCGTTCGTTCGTTCGTTCGTTCGTTCGTTCGTTCGTTCGTTCGTTCGTTCGTTCGTTCGTTCGTTCGTTCGTTCGTTCGTTCGTTCGTTCGTTCGTTCGTTCGTTCGTTCGTTCGTTCGTTTGTTTGTTCATTCATGCATTCATGCATTCACTCATTCATTCATTCATTTTTTCATTCATTCATTTATTCCTCGTGACATTTCTTTACCCCTGTGTACTGTTTCAGTTTGTGAATCGTTATTGTTTTAACAGAGAGAGAGTGACTATCATATATCGCCAGATGTTTTGTTCTGTGTATCAAACCAACAAAGTAATGCAGTATGCGAACAGCATGAAAAGTTAAATCATTATATTTCAACGAAAGTAACTCTTCCTCCAGCTATCTGAAAATCAATGACAGAAACTGATGGCGGGTAGCAAAGGTAAGCAAAGTGTTCACATTTTATATAATTTTAATAATAATTATCGGGATTGTTAAATTATTATTCAGTATATGAAGTAACTTTGTGTGAAAAAAGACTTGTCATTCTTGTTATATATTCTTAAATGTATGAATTATTTATTCGATCAGAACAAAACATTAAATAATGTCAATATAATATCGATATCTATATAACATCTAGCATGTACAATGTATTGGACGCATGAGCGTAGGTAAGAAACGATTTATTTTAATGGGTAATTATTATCATTATCAATAGGTATGACACTGTCACATTCACATATCCACAAACACATTCTTATGTTTGCACGGCAGAGCGTAAATATCCAGCAGGGCTACCCAGAAAACACGACACATTGAAACAATGGTTTAATGTTTCGTGTTCGCTGAGTATGAATATTAACGCTTAAAGCGCTGCATTGTTTTATGAGAACTATGGAGGCCAAAGGTTTTTTTCAATTTGAAGTCATCATAAATGTATTAGTTAGCTCTTTCCGATTCATTCGAATACCTATGTTATGGGTTTATGGCCATTAGAACTGTAGTACTCTGAGCCAAATCTACGCATTCGGATTATGTTTTATAAACTATAGTGTGGTAATTATATTAATAGCGTGTGTCTTGATGCCATCTTTGTACAATTTGAGTCCTACCGAAGTCATTTGATCCCGATGAGAACCCGGTACCGCTCATAAAATGTGAGAACTTGACCCTTTGTATTGCCTGCTAATCGCGACTATTGTTGTTTTTAATCCATTTTATTTGGCGATTTATTCACTGGTATTGGGAATGAAATGACTGTTTAAACATCAAAATTTGTCAATGTTTGGTCTCAAATCAAGACAAATGTGAGTAATTTTCAACGACTTGCGGTTGTGCATCGCGATAGCGAGTCACAGCCTTAAATGGTTGAAAATTTAAATACATTAACTTAAGCAACTATAAACAATAATTATCACAGTAATAAAAATAATTTCATCATTATAATTGTTTATATGAATCGTTTGACCTCATTTATAACAATACGTATTATTAAAGATAATTTTGTTTTGCAGCGTCACGTCTTGGCTGGCTTCTAGCAGGCTGTATACTTTGTCTTTCAATTATTTTCTTAACCGATCACCACTTTAATATATACGATCCAGAACATATGTCGTCAACTCTGTCACAACATGTGTTATCTACAGTGAATGATAATGACCATAGTGACAATGTTGATCTTGAGAGCAGAGTACCTTCAGTGATATTGATAGGTTCGGGCAAATGCGGTAGTGGGGCGTTGATGACTTTTCTTAACATGCACCCTTCACTTGTTATCAAAGGAGGAGAAATGATATACTTCAGCAAGGATTACGACAAAGGATACGAGTGGTATAGACAACAAATGCCTGTATCTTCACCGGATCAAATAACCATTGCCAAATCCGCTGGCTATTTATACAAGGATTACGTCCCGGAAAGGATTTATTCCTTCAATGCCTCCACAAAATTGTTGTTAATCATCAGAGATCCAGTTCCCAGATCCACATCTGCGTATGCTCAGAAATGTGCGGAGGCTCAACTTACAAATTCGTCAATTGGTACGTTCGAGGACATGATACTTCTCAATGGTACAGGTGATATAAACAAAAAAGCTGCCCCAATCTCGACTGGTATGTATGCTAATTTTATACCGATGTGGTTAAAGCAATTCCCCAGGAATCAACTTCTCATTTTGGACGGAGATATGCTGATAAAAGACCCATACGTAGAGTTACATAAGGTAGAGCTCTACTTAGGAATATCATCATATTTTACAAGAGAAATGTTTGTATATGATCAGGAAAAAGGTTTTTTCTGTCCCATTCAGAAAGATGGACAAAAAAAATGTTTGGGTAAAGGAAAAGGGAGAAAACATGTAGAAATGTCAGAAGATTTGAAAAATAAAGTAATGAGGTGTTTCAGGCCTTCTAATAAACAACTTAAAAATGTAACAGGTCAAACATTCTCGTGGGTATCAAAATACTGAATAGTTATTTGATACCATTTGAACAACCTTTTAAGTATCTCCAAAAAATATCAAAAATCATTTATTTCTATTTAGGCTCCTTAGTATTATCATACTATTTGAACATACCCATAGACTTTACCTTTTTTGGTTGCTGTGGCAACCTAGCAGGTGTAGGCTTACCGAAAGCCCCGTTTATCAGTTATTCTTGCATTTCTAATTGTGGACATAGCAAAGCCATAGCAAAGCCAAAATAAAAATGATTATCTTGGCCTGATTGTGTCGCCTTAAACGCAAGGACATTGCTGAAGAATGTAACCTGTTTTTCATCATGTATGTCGCGATATTTAGTAGGCCTAATGTGATTTTATATGTCTATTTTTATCTTGAAGTGAGCAAGGTGAGTGTTCAGCGATCTCGCTGAGATCTCGCGAGATAACAGGTTATTATCATGTTTTTATTTCACAGGAAGGGTAAATATAATTTTAGAATAATGTGGGATTTAAGGTTTATAATTACTGGTAATGTGGGGTTACCGGAAGTAAAGAGTAGGTGTTCGTCTGTCCGCAACGATCTTGCCCTCAATGTATGATATAACACCATTATTAGTCATACACTAAAAGTATCAGTGAGTTTCATCTGAAGAATTTCAGCAGACAGAATGCTAAAATTCCATGGTTTTACCCTGCCGTGTTGGCTCGGGGGCCAACCATTCTATTAAAGCTATCACTGGTAACTCTAGAACTGAATTGCAAATGAGGCTGAAGCGGGTACATTGACAGACGTTCAGTATGACAACATAACAACCCATATTAAAAGGTAGCACCAAGATATACCTCTATTTTAAAAGTAATGAGACATGTATGACAAACACGGCAGCTTTTAGCATTTATCAGAGGAATAGGTCATAATAAAAGAAATACCCATTTAATGCCAACAGTTGCTAAGAAAAGCTGAAAAAACTACATTTTACAACTAGACGACGACAACAACGGACAACGAACGACACTAGGCCTGTGTGACAACGATGTCTAAGTAAAAGTTAAAGAATTATTAAATTAAAGCCAAATATGTAATGGTTGGCTATGTGGGGTCTACTATTTATAGTGGCCCCGATTGTCATAAAACTACTCTCAGGGCCTTCGGCGCTATAGTGTAGTCATTCTGTCACCTAATTCACGGAAATGTGGACAAATAATTATTGCTAACAAATGTTTATTATTTATCATGGTAGATATAGGTCGGGTACCATTTCACCACGCATCGCAAGGGTTTGTGTGCAATTTCAGCTTTGGGGGTGATCACCCCCTTTGTATTCCCCTTATCACACCCCTTTCCCAACGCTGTAGTGAATCAACAAAATTACTAATTAGAGCAAAATGTCTTTGATAAAAAAGATTACTAAGAAAGAAACGAGCCAATTTTATGGAGCACCTGCTCAACCTGTAACAATAAAAGGCAGTGGTAGCACATCTGAATGCTCAGCAAGTAAGGCAACTCTTTATAAGTCATTTTTCAATTCTGTTTTCTCTCCGAAAAGGGACGAAAACGCGGATATACTCACCATTTCCGAAATCCTTGACACACGTCTTTCTACTCTTCTATCATACATACATATTTTAGTGAATTTAGACGTGAATAAATCTGTGAATCCTGACAGTATTCCACTTAGGGTTTTGTCTGATTGAGCCGTGAAATTAGCACCATCAATAAATGCTTTGTATAATCTCAGTCTATCTACAGGCTCATTTCAATCTAAATGGAGCATAATTTTTTAAAAATTGGAGCAAAATGGTTTTGATAAATGAAATGAATCGGGCTTTAGGCCACCTTTGTGCACATATAGGCTAAACTGGGCCAGGAGAACCTCCTGAGGATGGTGAGATGATTGAGATGACACTGTCCTCCAGACACAGGATTCGAAATTCGAACCCTGGCGGTCTGAGGTCGAGCACGCTACCTCTCGGTCATGGAGGCTCCCCACAATACTAACTAAAAAAATGGTTTTAATAAAGTATATCCAATTGCGAATCCTCTTATTTCACCAAATCAACATGATTTCATGAGAAAACGATCAGTACAGTCTTAGCTAGTAAGTAATTATGAAACACTTGGCAATGATCTTGACCATGTTGACAAAGATGTACAGAATGATAACATAATTGTAGATTGTTCTAAGGTATTCGACAAAGTACCACATGATCTCCAATGGCATAATTTTAGGACGTTTGGTTTCAACAACAAACTTTTAAACTAGTATATATATATCACTGACTACCTATGAGAGAGATGCTAATCTGTTTTTGTTGAAGGTGAGCAATCTGAAAACTCCCCTGTCACATCTGGTGTACCACAAAGTTCTTGAGACCACTTTTATTAATACTCTATATAAACGACATATCTGATAGATGTTCTTCTATTGTATCATTATATGCAGATGATGTTAAAATATTTGGAAAAATAAAATCCACTTCTGATTCTGATGTATTGCAGAATGATCTAAAATTGTTAGAGATTTGGGAAAAACGTTGGAAACTGTATTTTAATGTACAAAGTTATGTCAATTTATAAAGCGCATTAATATATGCAATTTGAATATTATGTAAACGGTCAGTCACTAACAAAAGTTGATTCCATGATTGCCTTGGGAGTCACACTCAGTATGACGTTTGAAAATCACATTTTGAAAAAAAGGTCTCGGAGGCTCAATGTGTGCCAGGTTTTAATTCCCCTGTGTATCTTTCTCATGTTAGAAGTTTACTTGAATACTGTACACCCTTATGGTCTCCGTACCAGGCAAATGAAATTATGCACATTGAAAAGGTTCAACTCCATGTTACAAAATTGATTTTAAATGAATATTCATCTGATGGCTTATACAGAGATAGATATCTAAGTTTAGGTATACTGTCACTGTGTTAGCAAAGAGAAATTATCGACCTGTGCTTCCTATTTAAATGTCTACATGGTGCAATTCATATTATTATTAATACATACTTACAATTTGTAAAATCTGATAACAGATTAGCTCGTCTATGGAACACGCTTCCACAACATATTCGCATGTCAGAAAGTTTAAGCTCATTTAAAAGACAGGTGGGTATTTTGTATAAGTCACATTCAATTGATTTCGATATCAATAATCGTGGTAGGCCTACATAGGATATTGTCTGCTGCTGCTCTGGGTGTGATGTACGATAATACTTGATTTAAGACTATAATGATAATAATTTTATATAGGGATGTATATGTTAAAAGCATGACAATTATTATAGCTCACATTTTTGTTTTTATAAAAGTGTTCTACTTTTATTTATTTTGAAGGTTTCTACGCTTTCCAGGGTGTGTTTTTTGCTACTAATTATAAAACATATACAGTTATTATGTATATTATTTTCTATGTGTTTGGTACATAGATGAATATAAATATAGTTGCTGCCTAGCTTGCAGAGGCTTCTATAAGCCTGTTCTAGCGCAGCATGACTAATGTTATATATAATCAGATAATATTATAATGATATGTATATATTTTTGTATCGGTTTTGAATATATGTATTGGTCAAAAGCTAAATAAAATAAAAATCTTCTAGTCCATTTATGGTTTTGTCACGTTCAAGGCTTGCCTTTTTCAGAGTTTGAACATCTTCGTGCAATTTGTTGATTTGTGCAAGTAATTTGCCCGTTTCTTTTATTAAGAAAGTCAAATCAGCCATTTCTTCTTTCGCGATTTTCGACAGAAGATCGTGATTTTTTAAGAGCCGGTAATATACGCAATATAATCATCTGATAAAGACCATTTCTTACCTTTTTTTCCTGACCGGCCGGCCATGATAAAGCTCTAGATACCCCAAGGGTTAACCTGGATGTAACAGGCGATCAACTCAAAATCAATTGAGCCTTAATTAAACTAGTGGTCAGCTCTCAAGCGCGCATGCGTGGCCAGTGTCTATGCTGTCAGTGTCTCAACAGGTGTACAACATAGATATTGGGACCTAATGTCGCCAAAGAGCATAACTAAGAGAAATATTATCTGATAGTAGCTGACTAATTTTTGAATTATTACCCATAAATGTCGCTCAAGTATATAGTCTCACTGTGATCTCGATATGATCTTGTTTCGTGACTGTTGATCAGGACTTGGTCACTTTGAATTGTGGGAGTGTAGTTGTCCCGCAAATAATCATCAGTTGACCATAGCTTTGAGTCGTATGCGAGTATGCGATATTTACCATTAAATGTTTACGTTTGACTTTTTGGTGTGAAAAGTGAAACAGACAAATCAGATTTAAAGGTGCCATCCGACCTGGACTGCAATGTGGCATGTGGCCCAGATGAAGTGTTATCAGCTGTATTGTGCTAAAGAATTGGCTCCTTTTCTGGTGACTTCTGGAACAGTCTAATGTTCCCACTTCTTGGAAATTACCCAAGGTTTTAACTGTTTTTAACAAAGGTGACAGTGATCCTGTTTCTCTTGAAGCCTTAGCAGACCTGTTTCGTTATTAGGTATTGTGTGGCCTTAGCAGACCGGTTTCGTTATTAGGAATTGTGTCAGAAGTAAAAAAGGCAATTCTTGCAGTACCCAACTAACCGATGTTTACCATGCAATTGGTTCATATTTGGACAGTTAAAATAAAACTACTATAATATATTTATATTCCAGTAAAGCTTTTAACAGCTAGTGTATCATAGGGCCTACAGACAGCTTCTTCACAAATTAAAAAAGCATAGGTTACACGTAATCTCATTGCTTCAATTGCCGGTCACGTGACTGTTACTGTGGCACCTGAAACATCGTTTTTGTTGTTTGGCAATTAGCGACTCATGACAAACACTTGTAGAAAGGATGTTCAGTTCAAAAATAATACATTTGACTTCGCACAAGAATTATAACAACAATTATTTTACATGTTATTAATTTCGCTTAATCTCATAATAAAATGAATTTTTTTTCCAAAATAACGGAATCTAATCTTTCGCGGTACATTTACATTTGATCAATAATTGTATATGCCTAAAATCGTATAGGACTTAGGCCTACTTTTAAAAAATCGCAGTTTAAATTCACTAAATTCTGATGGATTTTGTTTGTTCGAACTTTTTGTTGAAAATATAACTGGACTTATTTATTTTTTAATTTACTAACTTTTACTTGGTTAGTTTAAACTTCAACAACCTTGTGTTCAGAGACGATACTAAAATTAAGCTGGTGGTTAAATTCATCCCATCTATTACATTAATGAAATCATCTCCAGGATTAAACTATGTACTGGGCATGTTCAGAGAAAACAGCCATGCAGCGGTACGTCTATTCTCAGTGGTGCCTGAGATTGTGCTAATGAAGTCCAATGTAACTTCCATGGTGTAAGTTAGTTAGCCATGACAAAATTAGACATAAGGTTTACTATAAATCTTTATACTACCAGTAGTATGGAGTATAAAAACCTATATTGACTTACCTTTATTTTGAGACATATACAATGTTTTTATTGGTTATTCTGGTAGAATATGATAGCGTGGTCACATGCAATGCTGGCTTGGGGGAGTTAATCCAAGATGACCACCAAAATACAAAATTTATCACGGAATATCATTACATTTGTCGATATTAGTATTGAGTAGTATGTTTTCGACAATGGGAAAGTCAAATATATTATTCCAGAGAATGTATGTGTGTTAATTATGAACATACATCATCCTTGAGCAATTTGCGCCAGGGTGTGGAATTTAAGGTCAAGGGTCAATTTCAAGACCAAATATGATTTTACCAAGTGTAATACCTATTTTTCATGTAATCAATTTATTATATTATTTTTATGAGTCAAGGTCACCTAAGGTCACCTAAATAAGATTTTTACCAAATAAAGCTTGGAACATAATTGTGTGATACTTTTTTTTCGTGGGATTTTGACCGGACAATCCAATTAGGGTATTATTTTAGTGATTCCTGGTCATCTTCTAGGTTAAAAGATAAATTTCAAGCAAGCAAAGAATTGATTTTTAGCAATAAATAAAGCTAGGAATAAGTATAAAATGTAAAAATATCCAAATGAAATACCTCCTTTTGATGTGATTTTGACTGGATGATCCATTTCAGGTAAGTCTACTATTGTGATGATTAAACAAAGATCATCTTCAAGGTCAAAGTGTAAAATATTTTTCTGATTTTATTTTGGTGATTTAAGGTTAGATGCCTTAAATGGCAATGGAGAAGCGTTGAAGCGGTGCTAAAGGGCCATGGGGCGGCGCTAAATGGCGACGAAGAGGCCATAAAAGGCGACAAGGAATCAATTGGCAAGCGATAAAGGGCGACAAAGAGTAATAGACATTAAATGACGATAGGAAGCATTTAAGGGTGATGCAGAAGCGTTAAAGGGCAACAAAAAAGCGTTAAAGGGCGACACAGAGACTTTCTAAAGGGATGGGAATGTGTTAAAGAGCGATGGAGGGGCTTTAACATATTAGTTCACACCATCCCATATGTGGGACACCTCTTCAACTTCAAACACCAGATTTCCACATAGTGATGGTGACTTTCATGGTTTATTTTTAGAACATATAGGGATATCCCAAGAATATTGTTTTGAAGCTTAAGACAGATCGTCCATGTTTGGCATGCAGGCTGAGCGTCATATGTCACTATTTTGGAAGTTTTTTTTACAACATGCCCCTCCATAAACGATGGATGTACAATATACGTTGTGATAATCATCTTTATGGAGAAGGTTGGTGGTGAGGTTGGTGTTCTGGTATTTGACAAATTTAAAACAAAAGTTCAAAATATTCCAGGCTATAATACACTCCGCCGAAATTTCCAGTTCATCATTTTCAGGCCTTTTTATCTGTCTTTACAGACTCCAAAAAAATATGCAAACATGTTTTAATGAATTTGAAGATTTGCTAGAAAACATTGTTACAACACATTTAGATATTTATATTTTAGGTGACTTTAATCCACATCTTGATGTATCTGATTCTAACACCCAACGTTTTAACGAAATTTTGAAGTGTTTTAATTTGAAACAACATGTAATTTTTTCACCGCACGTCCACGGCCATTGGCTTGACCTTCTCATCACCAAATAATCGTGCGATCATGTTTAATCTGTTTTTCCTGCTGACAGTATCTCAGATCACTTTGCCGTAGTATCAGAAATCAACCTTTCAGCACCCGTACGTCCTAGAAAAACAATCACTTTCAGGAAAACAACAAATATTTGCATGACTTCTTTCAGTACTGATATCTTGGACTCTTCACTTATAAAAAACCCTAAGAATGAACTCCATGATTTGTGTGACCAGTACACACCAGTTTTAACCTCACTTCTTCATAAACATGCTCCTCTTCAAACTAAGCAAGTTGTTGAGAAGGCTCCAACGCCATGGATGACGTCTAGACTACTAGATTGTAAAAGATCATGCCGTCAGCTGGAAAGGCTTTTGAGGAGATCACGCTCTGGTTATGACAGATCAAAATACCGCAACTATCAAAATTTATGCAATCGTCTTATGACAGAGGCCAAATCTCAATATTTTTCAAATCTCATAGATGAAAATTCTGAAAATACTCGCCGCCTTTGGGACACCATAAACAATATTTTACATAGAACGCCAGCTGCAGCACTGCCGGAATCAAATAATGTAAAGTCCCTTTGTGAGCATTTCGCAAAATATTTTTGTGACAAAATCAGCACGATCAATTTAGAACCAGCATCAGAGGACGAGGTCAGGAAGATCATTATGAAGTCTGCATCAAAATCATGTGACCTTGATCCGATTCCAACGAACATCCTTAAAGCCTTGTTGGATATTTTATTCAAACCCATAACAACTATAATTAATTTATCTCTAGAATCTGGAACATTCCCACTGCCATTCAAAGAGGCTCATGTCACACCTTTACTAAAGAAATCAAACCTTCCTGTTAATAACCTCAACAATTATAGACTAGTCTCCAATCTAAGTTTCATTTCTAAAATTATTGAAAAAGTTGTTTCCAACCGTTTACAAGCTCACATAAACTCCAACAAATTGAGCAATCCAATGCAGTCTGCGTACCGGAAATTCCATTCCACTGAGACAGCCCTGTTAAGAGCTCACAATGACATCTCAGGTTCTCTTGACAAGGGCCATGTCACAGCTTTGACTTTACTTGATTTGTCTGCGGCGTTCGATACTATCGACCACAACACTCTAAAAAATAGACTACCTGAGTGGCATGGTGTCTCTGGAATGGCTTTGGCTTAATTTAAATCCTACCTTTGGGGCAGGCATCAAAAAATTAAAATTGACAAATCTTTTTCTGACTCTAGTTTGCTTGAGCATGGAGTGCCGCAGGGTTCTGTACTTGGCCCTCTGCTTTTCAGTTTGTACACCGCTCCTCTAAGTACCATTATTTCAAGTTATGGATTGAGTCAGCACTTATACGCCGATGATACACAAATTTACATCTCCTTAACAGGTGACACAGCTAAAAATGCTTCAGAGCTGTATTACCGGGGTATCTGCTTGGATGGCTCAATCCGAACTAAAACTCAATCCTAGCAAGACTGAGTTTCTTCTCATTGGCTCAAAATCGCAGAGGGAGTAGTTTATTAACCTTTTCCCCCTTGCGGTGTTGGACAATGAGATGAATCCAGCAGATTCCGCAAGGAATTTGGGTGTGTTTTTTGACAGTGGTTTGAATTTTCGTCAGCACATTTAACAGGTGTCCAGTTCCTGTTTTTATCACATTAGAGATCTTAAACGCATCAGAAAAAGTCTACCTCTAGCTTTAGCAAAACAAATTGCTGTGGCACTGGTGACAAGCAAACTGGACTACTGTAACTCCTTATTAAACGAAATTCCAGCTAAAGATCTACAGAAATTACAGCGTGTTCAGAACTGTTTATCAAGGGTTGTGACAAAGACTCCTCGTTTCAGTCGCTCTATTCCTCTATTAAAATCATTACATTGGCTTCCAATCAAGTTTAGAATACAATTCAAAATATGTACTTTTGTATTTCGTTGTCTCAATGATGGTCAGCCATATTATTTAACTAGCCTTCTTTTTTCTGCAGACTCCGTAAAACATCTGCGATCAAACAACACAAATAAGCTCAAAGTACCATGTATCAGAAATAAGTTCGGTGCACGTGCCTTTTCTGTTTCTGGTCCTACTCTCTGCAATTTACTGCCTGCACACCTTCGTGTAGCAAAAAATATTTCCTCTTTCAGAAAACTGTTAAAAACGCATTTCTTTGATCTGGCTTTTCCGCCCTAGCTCCTCTGCATACGGCTCCCTGATGACGACCATGCTTATTTCCCTCGACACTTCTTTGGAATTTGATAAGGATGGATTGCGCCTCTGAGCTCGGCCCTCCGAGGAGTTAGGCGCTATAGAAGTTTTCATTTCATTCATTTCATTTATGTTTACTCCAAGCCATAATGAGACAATTTTGAAGTTATATTTTCTATACAAGTAATTTATATGTCAAATATGCATGTATTTTATAGATAAATAGCTGCTGCGGTGCTTCACTGCGGTACTCTCAACAACCGCTGCGGTGCTCCGATAAGCTGGTGTGGTGCTCCCAACAGCTGCTGCAACTGCTGCGGTGCTGCATAATCATCTGCAGCTGCTGTGGTGTGTTCCCAATGGCTGCTGTGGTGCTCATAGTAGCTGCTGTGCTGCTCCCAGCAACTGCTGCTGTGCTCGCATGCTGCTGCAGTGCTTCCAACAACTACTGTGTTGCTTCAATAAGCTGCTGTGTGCTCCCAACGGCTGCTGTGCTGCTCCTAACAGCTGCTGCGGTGCTCCCATAAGCTGCTGCAGTGCTCCCATCAGCTGCTGTAGTGCTCCCATAAGCTGCTGTGGTGCTCCCATCGCCTGATGCCGTGATCCCATAAGCTGCTCCAGTGCTTCAACAGGTGTTGCTGTGCTCCCAGCAGCTGCTGCAGTGCTCCAAACAGCTGTTGCAGTGCTCACATAAGTTGCTGCAGTGCACCCAGCAGCTGCTGCTGTGTTCCCATAAGTTGCTGTGGTGATCCCAGCGCCTGCTGTGGTGTTCTCATAAGCTGCCGCGGTGCTCCCAACACATAATGCGGTGCTCCCATAAGCTGCTGCAGTGCTCCCAGCAGCTGCTATGTTGCTCCCATAAACTGCTGCAGTGCTCTCAGCATCTGCTGCAATGCTCCCATAAGCTGTTGCAGTGCTCCTAGCGGCTCCTGCGATGTTCCCATAAGATGCTTCAGTGCTCTCAGCGGCTGCAGCAGTACTCCCATAAGCTATATTGTATGTCCCGAATGTGATAGTAGTAACAATTGTTAGTAGGCCTATTGAACCGCAGATCTTTGATATGTTTCCGGAACCGCTATCAAAAATGACTCCAATATCTGTTGCCTTGTAACCGCAGTGACGGTGGCGCTAGAAGCGACATGCTCGCCTCTGTCTGTGCCACTAGTGTAAGGGCATGTGTAAAGCCATGGGTTTTTTTTGGGTAATTTATTACACCATACATAAATATTTTTGGAAGATTACGCAAAATCAGAGAAAATAGGGTGTCAATTAGTGACACTTTCGGTCCAATGGAAAAAGGGGAAAACCAGCGTAGCATACTTAATTACATTTGATAACCATTATAATCATGTAGTATACCAAATCACAGATAATATTCCACACAATGTTCAGAAGAGAAAGCAGAAAGAAAATATATTATTTTTAGACATAGTTGCCCTTTAGGCTCAAAAAGCAAAAAAATAAGAACAAATTATTTTTACACTATCGTCACACCCTTAATACGAAATATTTTTTAAGTCGATTATAAAACAAATTGTTTGCAAACATTATTCATGTTAATTGTTCCTTCCAGTTTTAGTGATACTTTCAGTCCCATGGAAAAGGGAAAAAAAGAGTAGGCCACATAGTCCGCAGAAATAATGCATAGCTACATTATAGTTATAGATATTTTACAGCGTATTACGGAATATGCTAACCTATTGGCAGTGGTGATCGAGGTCTCTCATGCTGCTATGTTTAATTCGCACAAGGGACATATAGACTAGATACATAATAAATCTTATTGGTAAGTGAGAACTAGGCCTATCTTTTAATCTGATATAGGGCCCGGTGATGAAAGGATCGGTTAGAATTGGTATAAACATATTTATTGGGATTTCCAAGTTGCACATGTGCTAATACAATATAATACAGGATATCCTATATAGTCCTGGCGCTGGGGGGTCGTTCGTGTCAATGTCTCTTTTAGAGCAAAACTTTATATTTTCTCTTTCTATATGTCAAGACCACGAGGAAAAGTTAGGGTGACAAGCTCGGACCAAGTACGTTTTTTCTATAGAGGCCGATTTATCATAGGTTTATCAAATGTAATTTAACCCTTTTTTAGAGTAAAATGAGAATGTGGCATATATACACCCTGTGAGTGGCAAGGGGTTTTGTCAAAAAGTATTTAAAACCCCCAGATATTTGGACTAATGGCCAGCACTTCTCAGTACAAGTACACATGGTGATATGGGTTGGGGTTGGGATTCCTAGGGGAGTTACCCCAAGGTCATGGTAAGGTCATCTCAAGGTCATAGCAAGGTCACATCAGCTGAAAACGTTGAAAATAGCTTATTTTTGTTGTTTTTGCTCACATTATGTTCACTTCAGAAGTCTAGGATGTCTTGAAATTAATCTACCTAGGCCCCAACATGGACATATCCCGAAACACCCCGAGAGGTCTCAGGGATAATATAAAGGCTGGAGGGTTTTTAGCCCCATCAAATCACCCTTGTTTCACCCCTGTTTGATATGGCAGAGTTGCCACAATACAATACAAACATATTTTTAAAGAAATATATGTGGACAAATAATCAGCCTTTCCAACAAATCTGCCGGAACCCGACCCAATAAACATGGTGACATGGTTTGGGGCTGGGCTTTATAGAGGAGTTACCCCAAGGTCATGTTGAGGTCATATCAAGGTCAAAGGAATGTCAAATCAGCTAAAAACGGTTGAAAATAGATTATTTTGTTTTGTTTTATTTTATTTATTTGTCACACATCCAAAATTGCATTTAGAACCGTTATGTTTTGCTTATTACTACCGACTTAAGTCTTTGAGCAAGGACATAGGCTACAATTACTTGGACATATTTGAAATATTATCAACCAGAGTCAACCTTACTCTCAATTTTCCACGGTACGGTATTTATTATCCTATGAAATCCATATTGAATGATATTCAAGGATAATAAAAAATAATTGGGAGAAACTTGGATTAAAATTATCAACCAAATTCACCCTTACTCTCAATTTCGCAGGGTAGGTCTACGGTATTTATTCTCTATGAGGGCGGGGGCCCTAGGGTAGTGGTTAGCACCGCTGTGGTTAGCACCCTTTCACGCCAGAGTTCGGGGTTCGGTTCCCGGTCTCGGCGTTTTGAAAGAAACAAAAATGTTTCTTCCCCATCCACGTGTGAAAGTCAGTATTGTGGGGAGCCTCCGTGACCGAGAGTAGCGTGCTCGGCCTCAAACCGCCAGGGCTCGAATTTCGAATCCTGTGTCTGGAGGACAGTGTCATCTCAATCATCTCACCATCCTCAGGAGGTTCTCCTGGCCCAGTTTAGCCTATATGTGCACAAAAGTGGCCTAAAGCCCGATTCATTTCATTTCATTTAGTCTCTATGAAATCCATATTGAAAGATATTCAAGGATAATCACAAAAGTATGTTTAAGTTTAAGTCGGATTGAACACAATCGTTACTGGTAACACTGGTAATTTATTATATTATATTCGTACACTGTATGCACAACAAAACTCCATAGCATTCAGCCATTTATCATTTATCATGTATATATCATGTAGATAACATAGGCTCTGTTTTGACTGATATACTGATAACTAATTAATGTTCTTAAAATGTTTATAACTAAAGGAAGCACGTATTTATCCAGTAAGCATGCAGTATAGTGTTGTGTTATTACTCAACAAATTTGAGTTCAATTACTAATACTATTATATATTGCGACGACACTAAGTTACTTGTACAAGTAGAGTGATCTTAACCAAATTAGCAGTATTACCGCTAGCAACAGTTATATATTTACACATATGTATGTGTAACCTATACCAAACAATTAACCATAACCCATTTATACAACTACATTTCCACAGGTAATAGATTAAGTGTTGCTACATTTGCAGAACTTCACACATTTCACAAAGTTATTTTAGCACATTTACTACACGAACAGAAGACTGACCAATGAGGATCAGGGGTTTGCCAAGATGTGACCGGCATCAAAAGACCATGGTGATGTTCAAAGCCAAATTACTCTGGATCAAGTACTTCTGTGGTTTTAGGATTGAGGTGGATTTTTAAAGCATGCATGGTTGTGTAGGCAGAGGAGCGCGCAGCGCGAGGGCTGATGCGAGATGTGTATGCACTAGTTCTGTTATAAACCTTATAGTGCCTCTTTCTTTTCACCTGGTGAGGTAGTAGGTGATTGTACAAAGCATTGGCAACCGTCCGGGAGACAAGAAACTAGGGCTGCTGAACCATATGGAAACAGGAAACAGCCGTTTGAGCGACCAGCCACCAGAGAAAAGGGCAAGGACTGGCCCTTTTGAGATGTGCTTTGATTTCTGAGCAGTGTGTTTGAAACCAACATCATTGAACCGTCATCTTTAGCCAACCATCCGCGTCCGCCGTGCCATCACCCACGCTAGCAATGTAATGATAAAGAGCTCATTGCTTAAGACTAGACTCCGCCTCTTATTTTGCAGTGTTATGATATAGAGCTCACTGCTTAGTAATGTCACACAGAACGTCTCCCTCAGAGCCCCCATTCTCTGTCGGAACAGGAGTAAAACCGTTATCCGTCAACCGTGTCTAGGCGTCAGCCTGGATTGCAGCCAGCAATTGATCCAGAATTTTATTAGAGCCCGATCGTTTTTGAACGATCTCATGGCTCAACGGGCGGGGGCCCTAGGGTAGTGGTTAGCACCGCTGCCTTTCACGCAAGAGTCCGGGGTTCGGTTCCCGGTCTCGGCGGTTTGAAAGAAACAAAATTGTTTCTTCCCCATCCACGTGTGAATGTTAGTATTGTGGGGAGCCTCCGTGACCGAGAGGTAGCGTGCTCGGCCTCAGACCGCCAGGGCTCGAATTTCGAATCCTGTGTCTGGAGGACAGTGTCATCTCAATCATCTCACCATCCTCAGGAGGTTCTCCTGGCCCAATTTAGCCTATATGTGCACAAAGGTGGCCTAAAGCCCGATTCATTTCATTTCATGGCTCAACACCACAGTGTAGGCATTATATAGAAGGCACGTTTTATATGGGGCAGTAGTGCCTCACTGGTTTGCGGTAAATTATGGACTGAACTAGCTTTACTAAAGTGGAACATGTCAGCTCGAAGATCAGTGAACGTTGTACATTCACTGCCTTTTTTCAAAACATCTACCAAGTAATGCTCAGCGTTTTGAATAATTACAGGAGTGAGGGTCGGTGAAATACCGAAATACTTCAGAGATGTATTTGTTTTTGTTGTCAAAACCGTTTCTTGGTTCCAACTTTACTGATTATGTCACAACTTGTACGATTATGTAGTGTCGGTAATACTCTGAAGAGTTGATCACCGAGGTAGCCATACAATGTGTGTAATGGGATGTATCTAGTAGTGTCTCCTACTCCTGCTCGTACCCAGAGGTCGTGAAGATTGCACTGCAGAAACATTTGCATATGGTGAATCAGGGCTACAATTACATCGGTATCATTCGAAATCACTACACACACATTATATTCTGCTTCTAGGGCGCTCTTAATATGTACAATAACACGAAAATCAGCTTCTTCAAATGCAGAATGAAGATGCAGAATGAAGATGGTTTCGTTCCCTTTGTGAACCAATGTTAACTGCCATGTTTCATCATCACTGGTTACCTGACTAACTACAATGGGATATATACATGTCACAGGAGCGTTTCTGCGAAAATGACTGTATATCAGTTTCTCCAAATTAAGTTTGTTATTATTTGATGGCCAGAATGTTTCAATCTTGTTCGGCAAAGGCGTTCCTGGCTCAACTGAACTATACTCACTTGGTACCACCTCGCTGCGTCTCCTTTTCCTACAGTCTTTTGTTGAAGGACATTCTGAATACATGTAGAAAACATAATCACATCTGCCGTATTGATGGTAAACTGAACAAAGGGAGGCTGAAGCTAAGACAAGATCTTGGAAGTTGAAGAGACCAGTAACGGAAACTTTTCTTAGATCTGCCATGACAATAATGACAAATGAAGCGTTTACCTTATGTTTATAACAATAATCTTCAGGGTTTAGGTACACTTCCAGCTCCTTCAGTAGACTACTTTTACTTGGATGAGTCATCGTGCCATCTTCAGTAAATATAAGAGGAGAAGGCGCAACGTCAAATCTTAAGTGATCCTTAGTGGTGAGGCAGGGTTACGTAAGCGTCTGTCGTTGATGTACTTAATGTTTTTAATTAAAGAATATTGCAGCCTTGCAATAAAATAAGTCTATTTAGCCTGGGTTGAAATCTGAAACATGGAACTTTGCTTGGAATTTTAGTGTATACTTTTGTATTCACTTGTTCTTACATAATTTGCATGTGATAAATATGAATCTGTCGGATAACGTTCTATATTTGGAGACCTTCACCTTCAAATCAACAAAGCACAAAATGGCTACCAAAATATTAAGAAAAACCCATATTTTCTATAGTTTGTCGCACATAAACACACAATTTATGCTTTCTGTAAGATTTTTTATCGATCATTTATTTCTTGTGTCTTTGGAAAGGAATGATCTTTATTTGACCTTTAGATAAGAAGACATCCGCCGTTTTTTTATGTATTTACTGTTACTATAAGTATACTGCTAAAAGTGTTGTCGATAATATGACATATTTGTGGGAACATAGTGGATTAGGACTAAACGATAGTGACGAGTAAATTTCAAAGCAAAAATCTAAAATGGCCGCGAAATATAATCTTCATATAAACAAGAAACGAAATGTCAAAATGTAAATTAACCCTCTTTTTTTATTTGTGGCTCAGAATTGCACAATTTATTGACTTTGTGTGTCTTGAGGGCTAAAACAAGCATTTCTGGTGTTTATTGTTGATCGTCTGACCTATAGTTAATCGTAAAATCCAAGATGGACGTCATTTTGCATATTTACAACTTAAATAATGATGTCATTCTAAATACTAAGCACATCAAAGCATGTTACCATATACTGTACTTAAACACAGTTTCGAATGCCTCGCAACCTAATCTGCCGTATTACGTTGTCTATTTTTAGATTTCTATTAAACAAATGTTGTCTATGATATTATAGTTCACGTGCATAAAAACGCTTTTATTTGTAGTGTTGGCGGTAACTATTTTGAATTTGAAGGTCAAATAAAAGTCATATCGGTCGAAAAACATGAGACATAAATTTATCAACTCAAAATCATTCATAAACCAGAAATCGTGCAATAATTTGTTACAAAAATATAAAAAAGATGTGGTTTTGGCGGTCATTTCTATTTTGCTCATTTGAAGGTGAAGGACACCAAATACAGGATTTTATCCGACAGATTCGAATTCAGCACACACAAATTGTATAAAAACTAGCCGGAAAAATGTAGATTTAAATGCTGAGCAAAGTTCAATGTTTCATATTTCAACCCAGAAAAAATACACACATTTTCAAAAAAGTCTGCAATATTCTTTCATTTAAAAATATATATGCAATGTACAAATCTAAATACCATAATATACACATCTCGGTTTCGAAAACTTGGTTTGGGAAGCGGGCAAAATATATATTTCGTCCATATTTCTTACTGGTAACATCTCATTTCATGTTTTGGACATATCAAAACTTAAACAAAAGTTGGTGTGGGTGAGTAGTGGGGGGGGGGGGGTACACAGTGACCAATTCTATATAATACACACCTATATTACTTTGAAATACAAACCTTTTTCACCCCCCCCCCCTGTGTTTTTAGGGTCATGACCGTTAAGACCCCGGAATAGGACCTTTAGAGCTTCAGAAAAAATGACACCCTATTTTATTTTATTCAGTAGTAATATTTTGACAAATTGAACATATGTGTGAAGAATTAACATGCAATTCCACATTTACTGACATAATGACCCTAAACTAATCAGCTGAACTGGAGTCCTATGACACGATACCAGGCCTCAGGGCTTAACAAAATCGAGAAAATGTTATGATATTTTCACATTTTCGCGCATGTATGTGGATTGCATGATATTTGTAATATTTGTATTGCTTTTATTCAGTGCTCAATCAACTCGGACGTTTTTCTCGAGGTTATTATTCTAATTATAAAGGTTATTATTCTAATTATAAAAATATTTTCCATCAGCTGGCAAGCCATTACAAATAAAATATTATCGACTAGTGGGCTGTATATATATTCCTGATATTATGCCAACTGATTGGGCCTACATTTTGTATTTCATTCGAATTTCAGTGTTTGGGATAGACATGCATTTGTCTATTTCATCATTATCATATTTTATTTGACCTCTAGATGACTTTAAAAATATAAAGAAACATAATTCCCAATAATAATAATAGCGTAGCCTTGTTCCAATAAATAAAAAATGAGAACTTTTTTCAGCATTTGACCTTCAAACGTAAGTAGGCCTATAACATTCTCATTGATCTGGGATAAGTCAATACAGTGCTGGCATATGCAATCACACTCTTTAAGACTATTATATCGTCGATTAAAAAATTCAACATGGTCGGATCACTACGCAGTGTGTTTTCTATGTGTTATATGACATTGAAAAGTAAAATAACAATCTAAATAAAGTAAGCAAATTCAGTTTAATCTGAAATGTAGGTATTTCATAGATTCTAAGCTTAACGATTTTGTAGGATGAAGGTTAATTTTGGTTGTTGGTGGTTATTGCCAAACGTAAAATTAACTATTCCAATGAAATCAGGATATTTGAACTAGTCAGAATTGAGGTATTACATTAGATTATAGGGCTATTACGGTAAAAGTTAAAAATTTAAGATGGCCGACGGCGGCCATTTAGGATTTATGCAAATAAACCACATACCGGATGTTGTTTTTTGTCGCTCCCCTTTCATTATTCTATAGTACCTACTGGGGTCTAGGCAAGTTTCAAGCTATCGTAGACATCTCAAGTGAGCATAACTGTAGCAAAAAACAACATAAATCAGTGGCGGATCCAGAATGTGCAAGAGGAGGGGGCGTAAGCCACATTTTGGCTGAAAAAAGAAGTGGTAGCTTCACTTTATTCAAAAAAATGCATAAAAATTCAATATTTTAACCAATAACGAGGGGGCGTACGCCGGGTACGCCCTATTCTGGATCCGCCACTGTAAATAAGCGATTTTTAACCGTTTTGGGCTGATTTGACCTTTCTGTGACCTTGAGATGAACTTAACATGACCTTGGGGGTAACTATGAGACCCAACCGCTAGCCATGTCACCATTTATACTTTGTTTGGGTTCCGACAAATTTATTAGAAGTGCTGATTATTTGTCCAAATGTCTATTTCTTCAATATTTTCGTACTATTCTGTCATAGCAGATAGGGGTGACATATACGGGTGGTTTGATGGGGCTAAGAACCCTCCAACCCTTATATTATCCCTGTAACCTCTCGGAGTGTTTCGGGATATGTCCATGTTGGGGCCTATAGGTAGATTTTAAGACATCCTAGACTTCTGAAATGAACATAACTGGAGCAAAAACAACGATGATAAGCTATTTTGAACGTTTTCGGCTGATTTGACCTTGCTGTGACCTTGAGATGACCTTACCATGACCTTGGGGTAACTCCCCAATGAAGCCCAACCCCAACCTATGTCACCATGTGTACTTGTGTTGGAAAGTGCTTGCCATTGGTCCAAATATCTGGGGTTTTTTTAATACTTTTGACAAAACCCCTTGCCACTCCCAAAGTGTAGATATGCCACATTCTCATATCATTCTAAAATAAGGGTAAAATCGCATTTGTAGACCTATGATAAATCGGCCTCTGTAGAAAAAACGTACTTGGTCCGAGCTTGTCACCCTAACTTTTCCTGGTGGTCTTGACATATAGAAAAAGAAAATATAAAGTTTTACTCTAAAAAAGACATGGACACGAACGACCCCCCAGCGCCCATAGTAGTATATACAATACATGATTCCAAAAACAATAAATCGTTATTTACATATTAAAAATA